>CAUYSK010016008.1:0-45917 GCA_963575035.1 Avahi laniger | reverse complement strand
CTTTTCTTTTCTTTTCTTTTCTTTTCTTTTCTTTTCTTTTCTTTTCTTTTCTTTTCTTTTCTTTTCTTTCTTTTCTTTTCCTTTTCTTTCTTTTCTTTTCTTTTCTTTTCTTTCGTCTCACTCTGTTGCCCGGGCTAGAGTGCCGTGGCGTCAGCCTAGCTCATAGCAACATCAAACTCCTAGGCTCAAGAGATCCTTCTGCCTCAGCCTCCTGAGTAGCTGGGGCTACAGGCATGCGCCACCATGCCCAGCTAATTTTTTTTTTTCTAGATATTTTTAGTTGAGCTAATTTCTTTCTATTTTATGTAGAGATGGGGGTCTCGCTCTTGCTCAGGCTAGTCTTGAACTCTTGACCTCGAGTGATCCTCCCGCCTCGGCCTCCCAGAGTGCTGGGATTACAGGCGTGAGCCACTGCACCCGGCCTGTACTTGAATCTTAAACAGGTAATCATTTGAGAGGATGTTGGCAATAGATGGGCCATGGAAGAGGTGTCAGCAAACATGAAGAAGCAAGTCTAGCCATAATTATATAGAAAGTCCACCTGAACTGTGTAGCCACGTGCCCATAGATAAATTCACCTATCACAGAAAAAGGAATAATTCCCTGAATCATCTGTTCAGCTAGCTTCTGGCCCTTGTGTCCATCTGCTCAGATGCTCCTGCATGACTGGCTGAGGAGGGGGCAGTGGAGTATGGGCTGTGGGGCAAGGGCGACTGAGGCTCGGGGAGGGTAGGGGCCAGAGTCTGGTACTGTGTTGTCTGGTGGACCTGCCAAGTCTGGGAGTCACCTTCTAATTTTATAATCACTTTTATCTATTCTAAGCATCCAATTTTCCCTTTGTTCCAGCAGTGATCCTTGTTAAAAAAAAAAAAACTATAGACAATATAAAAAGTGAAAACCCCTGTATTCCCATTCTTTCCTGATAATGACCATTAGCAACTGAATGAATAAGGTTTCAGCTATTTATGCATATCCATAACATGGAGAAACTATAAATATATTTGTATAAAAATATACAAGTATAGAAATGAAGTTATGCTATTTATATTTTGCATTGTGCATTTTTCATTTAATATATTATAGACATTGTTATTTTTTTAACTGTATGTTGCCCATTGTTTGAAAATATCAGGATTTACTTAATCAATTCCTTTTTGATGGTTATTTAGGTTTTTATTTTCTTACTATTACACTAAATTCCTCAAAGCCCATTTAATGTGAAAAGCAATATACGTGTTTTAAAATGTGGTAAGTATTGCTACATTTCCTTTCAGAAAAGTTTTAATCACTCACATTACTACCTATTACCTACATCTTCACCATCCTTAGCTATAATCATTCTTTCTAGTCTCTGCTAGTTTCACGGACCAAAAAAAAGTTATTTTAATATGCATTTCTTTGATTACTAGTAGGGATGAGCAGATTCTATGATGCCAGATAGTGTATCCACGATTCCAAGGGTTAAAATCTAGGAATGCTGTCTCTAAGATGTTCTTGGTGGTGTATTTGGGGGGAAGGAAGAAGACCACTCAAGCTGATTTGTTTGCATGACCTTGTACACATCCTTATATTTAGTTTTCAGAGAACTTTCTGGTAGAGCATGCCACCATAATAATGCTGATAGCTAGCATGGTAGCAGACCTCTTTGACAGAGAAGTGTGCCCTTTAAAGAAGGGGATTGTAGACTCTACTATGTCTTGACTATAGCCAATTACGGCAGGGATGAGCAGAGAGCCCCTGATCTTACATCTATTTTATAGGCATCTACTTAATGTTTGTTCCATGAGGAGGGGACTTATAGTTACATGATGTGTGGTAGCATACACGTATCATATGTGGAAACTACCTTGGAAAACTCAGGAACCTGTTCACCCTAACCAGTCTCTTTACAACAGGTTGATCATGGTTTTTGTAAGCAGATAATTACCAGTGTATGGTATTTGTAAGTCAGTGTTGGCCATGTTAGATTTTCTTAAATTGTTTCCTTTGAAGTATGAGATTATTGCTTAGGTCTTGTCTCACAGTTGCAGTTAGTTAATTGTGCTCACCACTCTTTTTTTTTTTTTTAAAGGAACTCCATGAGGGCAGATAGTATATCCTCAAGCAATATCAAAAACCGAATTGGTAACAAATTACCATCCGAGAAATTTGCAGATGTCCGACATCTATTAGATGAAAAACGTCAGCACTCACGTCCACGGCCACCAGTCAGCAATACTAAGTCAGGTATTGTTCTTCATTTGTTTCTGTCCTTCATTCTGAGCTCCAGAACATACTGGGGTAGGGATATGTTCTTGGATAAAACATTGCCATTTATGAGCTAAATTAGTTGTCCTGATTTGTCACTTCTAAATCTGGGGCTAGGTGTTGGAATTTCAGGACATGAAAAATAATCAGACTTTTGCAAAACTAGCTTTCAGTATTTTTGTCTGAAACAATTACAGTTGTTCCTCGGTATCCATAGGGGATTGGTTTCAGGAACCCGCCCCCCCCCGCCACGTACCAAAATCTTCAGATACTAAAATGCACGAATGCTTAAGTCCCTTATATAAAATAACATCATATTTGCATAACCTACATACATCCTCTTGTATACTTTAAATCAGTCACCTTTAGATTACTGATAATACTTAATACAGTGTAAATAGTTGTTATTCCGTATTTTTAAATTTGTATTATTCTTTATTGTATTTATTTATTTTTCTTTCTTTTTTTTTTTTTCTTCTTTTAAATTTGGTTTTCACTTATTGAGTACCTATTCCGGGTAAGACACAGTGTTAGTCTTTTAATAATGAAACATAATTTGCCGCTAAAAGAAGTTATTACAAAAATTGGAAGTGGACAGGCTTAGAAACTAATCATAAATTAAATTAAGAGTCATATTTTGTTGTAACAACAAAACAACCTACTGCCCTATGCACTGTGCTTATTACTATGGAAACATACTCATTTTAGTATTTACAAGAGGCAAGGGTGATATGCAAAATACCTAACAACTCACAAGGCAGGCACATGAGCAGGCACAAGGTGAAAATCTGGATACCTGTAACCCCTAGGCCAGGTGTTAAGGCTTTCGCTGCCGGTGAGAATTGACAAAGGGGGGCCTGGCCACCAGAGCATCAGCGGCCCACGGGAAGGACCTGGTCACTATTTTAGCAGCTGATAAAGCTGAACCAGCCTGGATAGCCTATGACACATTGTCATTCTCATTTTTCAGATGATGAAATTTGAGGCTTAAGAAGTTAAGTTATTTCCCGTTGGTCACAGAACTAAGAAGTGTTGGAGCTGGAATTTGAATAAAATACTGCCTGATTCCAAAGTCTATGCTCTAATTTCTCTTTGATACAATAAGTGAACAAACAGTCTTAGGATTTCTGAGAGGAAGAAATTGTCTTGTCTCACTGAAGAGATTTGAGGACACTGCAGAGAAGTGACAATTTGTCTGGGCCTTAACGGGGGAATCGGGTTTCAGCACACACTTATATCCTCAGTGTAATTGACAGAAGATATGTAAGCACACTCATTTTCCACAGATTTAATCACTCACAGCTTTGGGTGAGTCATGTACTCTCCTATTTATGCCTCTGCCATGATTAAAGGAAATTCTCTTTAGTACTTCATCCTGAATTACATATTCCTAAACTCAGTTGCTCAATTTTCAAGGGGCAATTAATTTGATCCTTTAATTTAAACCCCTTTAGTTTGTTAGTCCCAATCTTTATAATATTTAGAAGTAGCTTCTAAGATGCTCAAATTTCTGAAAAAATTGTTAGATATGAGCAGATCTCTCATTACACGAGGGTAGAGTCCAGAATGCTGGGACGGGGTAGGAAAGTGTGGACCCGATGAGGGTGGGATTCATCTCTGGCTCTCTGCTGAGCATCTGATGTGGCCCTTCCCAAACTGGGCTGGCCCATCTTTACAGCCTGGGGCCCGTCTGATCATTCACCTGCCTGAGCATCCTTGAGTCCCTGCATAGCTCAGCCTGCTTGGAGGCCTCATAGCCTTAATGCTCTTGTAAAGTATTTTCTGCTGTTAAAAGATGTTTTACTTTGTTCCTTTCTGTGCCTGTTGGGGCTGCGATATAAGGGCGTTCAAGGACACCAAACAAATCTGTAAGGGCCCAGATGACAGCCCCTCATGTTACTGAAGGGTGCTTCTGTGTTTATAATACATGGAGAAGTGGTGTCTTCTCTGTGTTCAGGAGACCTGAAAACTGGAATTGAGACGGTTGTAAGGTGATTCATTTCCAGTGAGATTTCTCTTTAGATGAAAATATCAGAGTCATTCCTTGATCAAATGCTGCCTGCTAGCCACATGTGGCCTGGGCCCGCTTGTCCCTTGGGCCACATTGTACTTCTCTAAATACTGACAATTATGCAAACCGAGGGCTAGCCTAGCAGTGGCCATTCCAACACCATCATTGGGCTTCCTGGCAGCTTCTACAGACCAGCTCTACTAGTTACAAGTGAATTTTTGTTGGTAGCTACCACCTCTGGTCCTTGGGCCTTCCTGGTATTGCTGATATCCAGCAACAAAGCCAATGTAGGAAATATCTGTCCAATGTGTCCTGAAATGGAGTTCAATGTGTGTCTGTGTGTGCGGCAATCAGTAGTGAAAGGAAGAAAAAGTTAGTACAAAATTTATTTGGCAAAAATTGGTAAAGACCTAGCTTACAAAAGTGCACTTGGTACATATGTTGATGCCAAACATCATATCTTATTTATTTTTGTATCCCCAGATTCAGTCGCAATGCCTAGTATTTGGATATCGTTCAACAATTGTATGCTAAATTAAACTGATAATATTTGTGTAAATCTGCAGAAGCAAGAGAATATGCCAACAGAGCAAGGAAAACTAAAAAGTCTAGGGAGAGATAAAATGAATTTGGCAGTGAGAGGGCATTAAATAATATGCGCGGGCAAGTCACAGATAAGGAAGTCATGGAGTTGTGAGTGAGACGAATGAGAGCCAAAACTCTGTGTGTCCAGACATGCATGACTTGACTCGCTCTTCCCCAACGTCACGCTCCGTGTCTCAGGCAGACGTGGAGAAAGAATGCAACTCTGGGAGCATGACTCAGAACAAAAATGTAGAGGGATATTATCATTGTTTTTTAAATGGCTGACCCTAAATATTTAAAGTATGACTTCTGGACAGTCCCACATGGACTTTTCATTATATCTCACAATCAGTATTCCGAAACTCCGAGTTACTTTCTCTGCTAAACTGACTTTCTCAATCAACAGAATTACCGTTCTTCCAGACACCATGGGCTAAGCACACAGCAGAATAATTGCATGGGATCTGTGTAGGAGTCACGCAAGTAGAGAATTGCTATGCCATTTCACAGATGATGCTATTGAAGTTTATGAAGGTTTCATATGCGTAATGTCACTCTTGGTTCCACTGGCCCCAAAAACCCAACGATATTAACTGCTATCTGCTGTGTTGACAATTGTGTTTCTGATGTGGCCCAAAGCAATTTGCCTGTAGGTGTATCTTAAAACACACTTAGTTTTGCTAGCGTTATCAATTATTTGCACAATTCTGTTTCCCGTTCTTGCAAGCTCCTTACGGGTATAAAATAAAATAAAATAAAATAAAGTGGAGGGGGGCTACCTCCTAATTTTTTAAAAAAATTCTTAGCACTGAAGACTAGAGCTGAATGACCTACACATGTTAGATGTTCATAATGATTAGTGAATGAACAAGGTAACCATATTTTATTAGCGTGACAGTCTTACTTGAAGGTAGCTAAACAACCTGATTTGACTAAATTTGCAAGATTCAATTAGCCTATATCCAATAAAATAGAATAGAATTGAGAAATTAAATTCAGAGATTACCCAGTGACTAGTATTTGATTCCATTTGAATTTTAATGTGAAGATCAGAGAGTTTGCTGCTTGTGTACTGACACACCGTCGATCGGCAGTGGGCTCTGCAGACAAAGCCGATGGGAGCTGTCCTCTCTCTACAAACAGAGCTCTTGGACACATAGACCCCTCCAGCGGGAGAAGCTCTATTTTATCTGTTTTAAATATTATGCTGCCAAATTCCTTGAATACATCATTGCATAATTAAATATATTTTAAAAGCCCCACTGGAGAACTTTGGTTCACAATTCCTGCGGCAATTTTTACCTTAATCAGTGACTTTGGGTTATTGCATGAGTGAAGGTATGTATTTTTTCTCTGTCCAAAGGCTAAAAGTAGGCTTCTTGGTTCCCTTGCTCCGCAATATGGTCATGATCATCAATTTCTGACACCTGTAATAATAAGATAAGGTATTAAATATGTGTGTGTAATTATAGAGAATCCAAGAAAGTAAAGTTGGCTCCATCTAGTCTAATTCATCTTAAAATCATTAACCCCAATGCAGAGTCAAGTCTGTTCTTAAAAATCCTACAACCTCAGGGTTATCCTGAAAAAATTAGAAGAAGCTTGGACCACACTTAGAAGCTAGAAGTTGTAATCAATAAGTAGCATTCTTGGAAAAATAAAAATGATTATTTGTGTGCTTTTAATGATTCCCTGAATGTTCGATAGACTCAAAGTGACTGTTTTGTCTAGTTGTAGTGATAATATCCCACTGTTGACTTATCAATTACACTACCTTTTAACATCTCAAATCTGTCAGTTCCCTCTTAAATCCCAGCCACTCCTAAGTAGCATGTGACATGCACCTCGGGACACTGACAGATTGCCTTTCGTCATCATGCCTGGTGCAAAATGCCTGCTGGGCTCCCCTGGAAGTGCCCCTGGCACAATCCAGTTCCTGTGGCACATTGGAGCTTGGCTTTTCCAGACATGCAAGTGCTTTCAGTTCTCATCATTTTGGATATATGAGGTTGTAGCTTATGACGTAAACTATGAAATCTACTTTGGTTTCTAAAAACAGAGCATTTTAGTCCTACAAATATCCATAAATCAGGCCCCATGTCAAGATCTTGGCAATTACATTAATTGAATATTGACTTTTAAAGCAAATCCTTTCAGCAAGTCTACCCCTCCCATTTATAAAATGCAGTTTTATCTCTACTCGAAAGAAATGTTACCTTAAAAAATTATTATTTTTACTAGCATTGCTTTCTACATTTACAAGGATAATTCTCTCGTTAAACTAATTTCATTTAAAAAATATGAAACTTTCCCCTCCATTAGCTCTTCCTTTACAGTTTTTTTTTTTTTTTTTTCCCTAGTGTGCTGTCTTTGCAGAGTTTCATTCCAGATTACCACTGGGAGAACAATGCTTTGTAACTTAGGTTGTCTAATTCTTTCCTTATTTCATTGCTCTCTTCTTTAGGGCAGGATTATAATTAATCAATGATGGACAAGCAGCATGATAAAGAATGGTCCTTTTGAGGTGTAAGGACAGCTAATTAAGGCTTTTCTGTATAAAATGAGTAGAGGAACTAGTTAACATATCTTTGGAGAATAAATAAAACATAAGAAATTTAAGACTGGGAACCAGCCCTATAGATGTTATTTTTGCCTGAAAATCTGTAACCTTGAATATTTCTGCCATTCATCAAAATGTGCGTTATTACAAGGTCTATCTAAATGAGTATCACCTAGCTTGCCATTTAAACCCAAATATGCTTGAAAAATATTGCAGAAGCCATTACAAGGCCTGCTCTGTGAGTGTAATTCTTCCACTAATCAAGTTCACCTTGGTGAAGCAAGGGTCACCTCCCTGTGTTTCACTTTTTTATATGTGATCTCTACCGATTGCTGGAGATAAGCTCCAATTTCCATTTGCAGTTTAGAAATATCTGATGTTGGCTAATATATATGCACACATTTTAGAAAAACATTTAAATTTCTGAACACCTTCTTAAATAAATCTCTTTCTTTAGCTATTTCATTTCAAATCATTCTAGTCTCATTGCTTTACTTCTCATTCTCCAGGGCAACTGTTATTTCCTGCCATGTTGACTTTCCCTGTAGGTTCCTGCAATTATCACTTAATTATTTCCCACTTGTCCTCATACCGCTAATCTATTTATGAGTCAATTTCTTCCTACCTATGCTCCACACCCAGTTTTTGTTTTGTTTTGTTTTTTCTTAGACAGGTGAACTCCAATGTTTTTGGTTCTAGTCAAAATTAATTATTTCTGTGAGATACTTGACAAAAATGCTTTCATTTTACATTATAAAATGTAATAGCAACAGGAAGAAGAACAGCCATTCCAGAAAGTACAAGAGGCTGGAAAGCAAAAAATAGAACTAACATCCCTCAGAACTTTAAGCCTGGCTTTGGGTGTGAACTTGGGGATAACATTGAACTTTGACTTCTAATATTAACCCCCCACTTTCAATATAATTTCTAAAGTTAATTTCTAATTAGACATATATGGCTTCAATTATCTGAAATAAAATACTATTAAATCATTGCCAAGGAAATCAATACTAAGTGACCACAAGAGACTGCAGTGATGAAAGTGAGAATCCAACAGCCTTCTGCTGTAAGCCCTGCAGTTGCCGAGAGTGACATTTATTAACCTCAGTTTTAGTGAGCTGCTCCTTGAATGCAGGTTTGGGATTAGGTAAGAGAGAAAAGGTGAGAGAGACTTTGTTTTTATCCTCTGAGCTCACCTGGCTCAGAGGTGATGGATTGTTATTATAGTGGGTTGTTTTAATTCATTTGATTTGTCACATATTTCTGCAGGTGATTTCTCATGCACTTGACATAGCAAGGTAAAATACAAGCATTTAAATCAAGTCCTATGGAAAATTTGTAGCTTTAAGAAAGATACTAACCTTCAGGGACATTCATACAAAAGCACAAAATATCACTATAAAGAATAACCAAGAAATGATGTCAGCAAAATGGCAGAGTAGGCAGCTCTGAGCTGCCATCTTTGACAGAAACATTAAAAAGCAAGGAGGATTGTGATAATCCACTCTTTTAGAGCCCTGAAACATAGTCAAAGGTTTATAACAACCAAATGAATGGTGAATCTAGAAAAAAAGCAACTTAAAAATAGTAGGAAAATTTTGTGTCATTTTTACTTTTATGTACATCTATTTTAGCCACCATCAGTTATTTCTAAACTGGAAATGAAAATTGAAGATTATTTCTAGTAGTTAGCATCTTTACCTGCCTCGCTCTCCTCCCTGTCTGATAGCAGTCTTCAAGACAGTAGGCAGCCCATGCTCCCAGCATGGAACTGTGGGATGTTGGTCCCTGGTTTCAGAGAAAAGCACAGAAAATCATATTTGCAAGTTATTGTGTAGATCTATTCTAACCTAACTGGGGAATGCCTGGCACAAAGTGTTCTGTTTTTCTTAACTCAGAAATAATGCAAACAGGAAAAGCAGTGGTCATTGCTCAAAAACATTGTAAGGCAGAAAAATAGCCAACAGATGCCTGCGGCAAAGATTTCAGTTGAGACAGAACACACCAAGCAAAGCCTAGGAGGAAAAGCTTAGGAGTGAGTTTCTGCAGGCAGTTAGGATCATCAAATGCACTCCTGTGCATGCTGAAATGCAGAAAGCATGCGCAGTTAGGGTCATCAAATGCACTCCTATACATACTGAAATGCAGAAAGGATGCGTGTGCCTTGGGGAAGTACGTGTTCATGGAAGATGTAAGATGCTTTTAAATTTTCATTTTAGGTTGATCTCTAGGATCGGTGCAAATCTGGGTAAGGATTGAAGAAGATCGCCTGACAGAGCCAATCCGCAAAGACTGTGAGGTGTTTGTGTGTGTGTATTTGTTTGTTTCTTAATCTTGTGGTGTTCAAGAAAATATTTGTCAAAACACTATCTGAACACAAGATAATTAACTAAAATTTCAATGATTGAAAATGACAAGAAATACAGTTTCCACAAAAACAGCTGGAAAAAGTTACTAGACAAATGCAATATTGCAGCCTTCAATAACAAACAAAAGGAAAAGGCATTTCAAGGTGGCCAAGGTAGATGAGTAGAGGCAACTGGTACTCACCTCTCCATGAAGAACAACCAAAATAACGAGTAGATAATCACACTTCAAATAGACCATCTAAGAAAGAACACTGGAATTCAACAGAGAAGTGACCAGAAGCACCAAAGGCATAAAAGGAGAGGGAAGCAAGGTAGCCTGCCAGGCAGAAATTGGCTGGGAGCAAGAGAGACTCCCCAGTGCAGGGAAAGGATAAGTGGGTGACCCCCAGTGGACCACATTCCCACTGCAAACTTCTGCAGTCCCAGTCACGGGGGAGCTTCTTGATCCCGTGGGTCCTGACACTAACAGAGGGAGTTGCCTGGATGATTTTGCCCAAGACAGGGAGCTCATGCTGGGTACCCCCCACCTGACCCCAGTCCTAAGCAGCTATAGCACCTGCTGGTTTTTGAGAGGCTAGCCCCCACCAGACTGCATCCTGCCCTGGGGTTCAACAGCCCCTGCATCTCCACATGCCTGGAGCTCCATTGACCTTCACCACCCACAGCTGCTGTTGCTGCTGGCTGCTGCTGCCAGGGTCAAAACACAAACCACTGGGAGCAACCCTGCCACCTCCAGCAGAGGCTCTTCTGCACATGTGCATGTGCCCTAATGGTAGAATTTCATGTCCACAGCTGCTGCTGTTACTGACTGCCACCACCGGGGCCAAAGTGCAAGTCACTAGCAGCAACTCCACAATTCCACTGCTCTCAGCAACATCACCACCACAAAATTTACAAGCACCCTGAGGACAGGCTCCTATCCTTTCAGCCACCACCTGGGGCAAAAGTGCATGCTCTTATGCTCCCTGCCTGCAGCTGCCGCCACTGAAAGCAACCTCATTCTTCCCAGCAGCGGGGCCACAGCACAGTTGTTGCCACTTCCACCCAACCAACCTACTGAGGGCCTGTGGATCTCCCCGCCCCTGCCTAGCATAGCTAGCACAAGCACATACCCTCAGGGGGCCTGACACTAGGCCTTCTTAGCCTGGCTGTACTCCCCAGTGCCCAAGTATGCTGTCCAGGGGCCTAGGAATTGCCTTGTGCCATCCACCACCTGAGCACTTCCCATGGGGCCTGAAGACAGGCCCAAACAAACTGCCACTACCACCACAGCTGGAACCCAGACACATGAACCATTTGTAGGCCTAGGACCAGACCTGCTCAGCTCATTGCAGCCACCACCAATTCTGCTTGGGAGCCAGAGGACCATCTGACCACTGCCATTGTCATTGCCAATTCCATGCCCACTGCCCAGGGGCTTGACGATTTGGCCCATTCCACTGGCCAAATACTGCCATTGCCAGCACCTCAGCATGCCACCTGGAGGTCCAAGAATTGGCCTGGCTGGACCTGCTAACACTGATGCTAGCACATATCACACTGGGGCCCAAGGACAGGCACAGGCCCAACTTTACCACAGCCTCCATTAACAACTGCATCCTTAGCCACTGAGGAAATTGTAGACACCACCGATGCTGTTTACAGCTGAAAAAAATTACATGAAACCTACACTACTGTGTGCATCTAGGATCAAAACAAAAATGCACTACCAACTCAACATCATTGGTACATCTCCAGGGAAATGTCCTTCCTTATAAAAGAAAATCCAAAAAATTGGAAGAAATGACTGTTATACCAGATACATATATATCAAGAAACATGAAAAAGCAGATTGTCACCTCCAGAGGAATACAATAATTCTCCAGCAATAGATTCCAATGCAAAAGAAATCTATGAAATGCCAGAAAAAGAATTCAAAATAATGACATTAAAGTAGATCAGTGAGATATAGGAGACCACAGATAAATGATATAAAATATCAGGGGAAAAAAAAAACAATTCAGGATATGAATGAGAAATTTACCAAAGACATAGATATCATAAAAAAGGACCAAACAGAAATCCTGGAAATGAAGATCTCATTGAGTAAAATTAAAAATATTTTTGAGAGCTTCAATAATAGAACAGATCAAGCAGAAGAAAGAATTTCAGAACTGGAAGGTAGGTCTTTTGAAATAACCTATTCAGACAAAAATAAAGAAAAAAAAGAACAAAGCCTGTGTGACACATGGGCCATCATAGAGCAATAAAATATTCAAATTTTTGGTATTCTAGAAACAGAAGAGAAAACCAAAGAGATCCAAAATCTATTTAATGAAACAACAGCTAAGAAGTTCCCAAGTCTAGAAAGAGATTGAGACATCCAGATAAGGGAAGCTCAGAGATTCCCCAGATATATGTAATTCAAGGTCTTCTCCACAGCACATTATAGTCAAACTGTCAAAAGTCAAAGACAAGGAGGGAATTCTAAGAACAACAATAAAAAAAGACTCTAGTCATGTATAAAGGAACCTTCATCAGATAACAGTATATTTCTTGGAAGAATATTTAAAAACCAGGGCAGAATGGGATGATATCTTCAAAATGCTGAAAGAAAAAACAAACAAAAAACTGTCAGACACTTACTATACCCAGCAAAGTTATCCTTCATAAATGAAAAAGAAATAAAATCCTTCCCAGATAAACAAAAGATGAGGAAATTTATCACTGCTAGACTAGAAATGTTTAAAAGATTTCTGCACCTGGAAGCTAAAGATCAACATCTACCATTATGAAAACACACAAAAGTATAAAACACACTGGTAGCGGAAACACATAAATAAAGAAGAGAAGGAACTCAAATGTTATCACTGAAGAAAACCAACAAACCATAATGATGAACAATAAAGAAAAAGAAAGGAACAAATGATATACAAAACAACAAAAAAATCAATAAATTGGTAGAAATAAGCTCTCATATACCAATAACAACCTTGAATGCAAACCGATTAAATTTTGTATTTAAAAGATATAAACTGGCTGAATGTGTTTTAAAAATGGCCCAATTCCATGCTACTTATAAGAAATTTACCTCACCTGTAAAGACACATATAGACTGAAAGTAAAAAAAAGGAAAAAGATATTCCATGCAAACAGAAATCAAAAACAATCAGGAGTAGCTACACTTCTATCACATAAAACAAGCTTTAAGTAAAAAACAGTAAAAAGAGAAACAGATGGTCATTATGTAATGATAAAGAGATTAATTCAGCAAAAGGATATAACAATTTTAAACATATTTGCATCTTACACTACAGCACTCGGAAATATAAAACAACCATTATTAGATCTAAAAAGAGAGAGAGACACTAATACAATATAGTTGGGAACTTCAATACCTACTCTCAGAATTAGATGGATCATCTAGACATAAAGTTTAAGAAAACCAATGGACTTAAAATGCTTTTTAGACCAAAGAGAGACATAAGAGACATTTACAGAATATTTCATCTATCAGCTACAGAATCTCATTAGCCCATGGAATATTCCCCAGGCTAGACTATATGTAATCACACAGAATAATTCTCGATAAATTTAAAAATTCTAAATCATATTAAGTATCTTCTCATCCCACAGTGGAATAAACCTAGACATAAATAACAAAAGAAACCTTAGAAACTGTACAAATATATGGAAACTAAATGACATGATCCTGACTGACCATTGGTTCAAGGAAGAAATTAAGGAAAAAATAAAACATATTCCTGAAAAAATCAAAACACAACACACCAAAACCTATGGCATATAGCAAAAGAAGTGCTAAGAGAGAAGTTTATAGCAATAAATGCCTATATCAAAAAAGTAGAAGGTTTTAAATGAGGAACTAAAAAATCAAGAACAAACCCAACCTAAAATCAGTAGAAAGAAAGAAATAATAAAGAACAGAGCAGAAGTAAATAGAGATTATAAAAAATATGAAGACTAAATGAAACAAAAAGTTGAACTGTTGAAAAGACAAAATTGATAAATGGCTAGCTAGACTAACCAAGAAAAACAGAAAGAAACCCTAAATAAAAAAAAAATCATAAATGCAAAAGGAGACATACCACTGGTACCACAGAAATACAAAAGATCATCGAGATTATCATGAGCAACTATATGCTAACAAACTGGAAAACCTAGAGGAAATGGATAAATTCTTGTGCCCCACAACCTAGTAAAATTAAATCAGGAAGAAACAGAAAACCTAAACAGACCAATAATGAGCAAATAATATATTGAAGCTATTAAAAAAATTCTCCCCTCCCAAGAAAACCCCCAAAACCCAAGGACTGAATGGCTTCACTGCCAAATGCAACCAAACTTATAAGGAAGAACTAGTGCCAATTCTGCTCAAATTATTACAAAAATTCTCCCTAACTCATTCTACAAAGCTAGAATTACCCTGTTACCAAAACCAGCCAAGGATGCAAAACAAAAAAACAAAAAAAGAAAGAAAAGAAAAGAAAACACCTACACATCAATATCCCTGATGAACATAGACACAAAAATTCTCTCAACAAAATGCACAGCACAAGAAGATCACATGGGTTTTATCCCAGAAAGGCAAGGATATTTCAACATTTGTAAATCAATAAGTGTGATACATCACATCAACAGAATGAAGGATAAAATCATATGATCATCTCAATAGATGCACAAAAAGCATTTGCTACAATTCAACATCCCTTCATGATAAAAATTCAAAAAACTAGACATAGAAGGAATATACCTCAACATAATAAAGGCCATATATGACAAACTGATGACTAACACCATACATAATGGGGGAAAAAGCTGAAAGCCTTTTAAGAATTGAAAGAAGACAAAGATGCCCATTCTCACCACTCCTGTTCAACATGATACTGGAAGTCTCATCCAGATAAATCAGGCAAGAGAAAGAAAGAAAAGGCATCCAAATTGAAAAAGAGATAGTAGATTTTTTCCTCTTCGCAGATGACATGATCTTATATCTAGAAAAACCTAAAGATTCCACGAAAAAACTCTTAGATCTGATAAATAAATTCAGTAAAGTTGCAGGATACAAAATAAATATAGAAAATCAATATCATTTCTATACACCAATAATTAACTAACAGAGAAAGAAATCAACAAGGCATCCTCATTTATTAATATAATTGCTACAAAAAATACTTAGAAATTTAACCAAGAAGGTGAAAGACCTCTACAATGAAAATGGTAAAATACTGATGAAAAAAATTGAAAAAGGACACAAACAAATGGAAGGACATTTAATGCTCATGGATCAAAAGAATTAATACGGTTAAAATGACCATACTTCCTGAAGCAATGTACAGATTCGGTGCAATTTCTATCAAAATTCCAATGTCATTTTCCACAGAAGTAGAAAAAACAATCCTAAAATTCATATGGAACCAAAAGAGAGCCTTAATAGTGAAAACAATCCTGAAAAAAGAGAACAAAGCTGGAGACATCACATTATCTGACTTCAAAATCTATTACAAATCTATAGTAACCAAAACAGTATGGTATGAGTATGAAAGTGGACACTTATAACAATGAAACAGAACAGAGAACCAACCCAGAAGTAAATTCACATACTTATAGCCAACTAATTTTTTACAAAAGTGCCAAAACATGCATAGGGGAAAAGACACACTTGCCAATAAATGGTGCTGGGAAAATTAAATATCCATATGCAGAAAAATGAAATTGGACCCCTATCTCTCATTATATACAAAAATTAACTCAAGATGGATTAAAGATCTAAATGTAAGACCTACTATAAAACTTCCAGAAGAAAACATAGGAGAACTGATTCAGGACCTTGTTCTAGGCAAAGACTTTACAGCTAAGACCTCAAAAGTACAGGCAACAAAAATAAAAATAGAAACAAAATAGAAGCAAAAACAAAAATAAAAACAACAATGAATAGGACTATATTAAACTAAAGCTTCTGTACATCAAAGTAAACAATTAACAGAGTGAAGAAACAACTTGTTAAATTGATAGAAAGTATATTCAAGCTGTTTATCTGACAAGGGACTAATATCCACAATATACAAGAAATTCAAACAACTCAATAGTAAAAACACAAATCATTCCATTAAAAAGTGGACACAGTACTTGAATAGACATTTCTCAAAAGAAGACATACAAATGGCCAATAGATAATAAAAAAATGCTAAACATCACTAATCCTCAGAGAAATGTACATCAAAACCCCATTGAGATACTATCTTACACCCCTTAAAATAGCTATTATAAAAAAGACAAAAAAATTACAGATGCTGGAAAAGATGTGAAGAAAAGGGAAATCTTATACATTGTTGGTAGAAATGTAAATTTGTACAGCCACTATGGCATAGAGTGTGGGGAGTTCTCATAAAACTAAAAAATATTTAATAGAACTACCACACGATCCATTAATCCTACTACCAGGTATTTGTCCATAGAAAAGGAAATTAGTATATCAAGGGAATACCGGCACCCCCATGTTCATTGTGGCACTATTTGCAATAACAAAGACATGTAGTCAACCTAAGTGTCCATCTATGGACAAATGGACAAAGAAAATGTGGTATACATACACAATGGAATATATTTGGCTGTAAAAAATAAGAATGAAATCATATCATCTGCATCAACCTAGATGGAACTGAAGGTCATTATTTTAAGTGAAATGATCCAGACACAGAAAGACAAATATCACATATTTTCTCTCATATGTGAAAACTTAAAAAGTTTATTTCATGGTGGGAGAGGGTAGAATGATAGATACCAGAGGCTGGCAAGGGTGTGTGAATGGTGTGTGAGGATCAAAAGAGGTTGGTTAATGGGTACAAATACACTGTTAGATACAAGAAATAAGTTCTAATGTTCAATAGTAGAGTGAGATGACTACACTTAACAACAATGTATTGTATGTTTCATAATAGCTATTAATAGAAGGGAGAACTTGAAATGTTCCTAAAACATAGAAATGATAAACATTTGAGGTAATGGGTGTCCTGAATACCCTGAACTTGATCTTATATATTCTATGCATGTAACGAAATATCATATGTACTCCATAAATATGTACAGATATGATGTTCCATAAAAACATTTTTCAAAAGAAATAAATGTTGGAGGAGAATTCAATTTTTGACATTACTACATCATAATAAAATGGCCAGTCTTCAATAAAAAAACAAAAAAAAATCATAATGCATACAGAGAAATAAGAAAGTATGATCTATTAAAAAAGGACTAGATTAATATAAATTATACTTGAGGAAGCCCAAACACTGGATTTTCTAAACAAACACTTTAAAACAACAGTCTTATATGTCCTCAAAGAGACTCAGGAGTGAAGTCAGCAAATTGCACACTAGAAAACTCCAGCTTCCATCTCCTGATGAAAACATCAAACAAACAGCAGCATATAGACCAAATTAGCTTTGTAGAAGCACTAGAAATCAGTTAAGAATTTTTAGCAGCCAAATGAACCATCCCTTAATCAAGAAAAAGCCACACTCAAGACAGTAGGAAATGTAGCCGCATTTTCGTTCACCATTGTCTCACACCTCCACCATGCAGCATGGCATGGTAGAGAAGAAGCCAGAAGTCACCTAATTCCCAGTTTCTTCCTCAGGATGGAAGGAAAAATGTGTAACTTTTCTTCAACATTTTAGCTTGTCTGGGGTCTACCAAAAGGGACTAGTTTCTGTCTTGTCCGACTCGAACTATTGATGAGAAAAGGGCATTGTTTCTATGTCAAGTTGAAGGCCACTGATGCCCGGGGCAGGCACTCTGCCACCTAGGAGTTGCAAGGGGACTTAAAACTCCAAGCACCTTGGGGCAAGAGATTACAGGCAGAGGAATACAATAAACATCTAAGACCCTGAGAAAAACGAGTGGTGAGACCCTTAAGAAAATTAAGATATTTAGAAACAGTCATATATATGGGATAACTTTCCTATATACCTGAGTGTGAAGAAACCACACACACGCGCTCACACAAACACACACCCGGGAAGATGTACATCAAGTAAAGGCCAGAAAGGACCTTAAGTCTCCATGCCAGGTTGATGAGTGAATATTTTCCCCTACATAGAGCCAATTCGCCAAGACTAAGAGAGGGGATGCTTTATCGAATGTTCAGTTTTCAACAAAAATTACAAGGTATGCAAATAAAGAAATGGGGAAATGTGGCCCATTCAAAAAGCTAGACTGAATTTCTAGAATCATCCCTAATGAAACACAAGCCTTAGATTTACTCGACAAATACTTTAACAGCTAAGGAAAATGTGCTCAATGAGCTAAAGGAAGACACAAACAGAGAAATAAAAAAAATAAGAAAACTGTATAAACAAAATAAAATACTAAGATAGAAATTGTTTAAAAAAACAAATTCTGGAGTTGAAAAATACAATAATTATACAATAATTAAATTAAAATTGTACTAAAGGGATTCTGCAGCACACTAAAAAGTCTGCAAAAAGAATCAGCAAACCTGAAAACAAGTCATTTGAAATTTTCAAATCTGAAAAATTAAAAAAAATGAACAAAAGTCAACAGAGCCTAAGGGACTTACAGGACATGGTCAAGCGAACCAACACATGTATATGCGAGTCCCAAGGAGAAGAGAGAGAGAAAAAGATAGAAAGCTCATCTGAAAAAATAATGATCAGAATAAAAATCTGTGAAAAGATGTGTGCATTAGGGTTCTCCAGAGAAGCAGAACCAATAGGATGTGTACACAGAGAGCAAGATACTCATCATGAGATGTTGTCTCATGCCATTACAGAGGCGGACAAGTCCCAAGATCTTCAGGGTGGGTCGGCAGGCTAGAACCCGGGAGCGCTGATGGTGTGGTTCTAGTCTGAGTGTGAAGCCTGAGACCCCGGTGAGCTGGTAACATATTAACAGTTTTGGTCCAAAGCTTGGCAGGCTCCAGATCCAGGAAGAATTGATGTTACATTTTGAATTTGAAGGCAAGAAAAAAATGACATCCTTATAGAACTTTTGTTCTGATCAGGCCTTCAAATGACTAGGTGAGGCCCACTCTCATTAGAGAGAGCAATCTTCTCTACTCAGACTTCTGATTTAAATGTTAATCTCAAAAAACAGCAAAATATCATTTAACCAAATACCCTGTGGCCCAGTCAAATTGAGACATGAAGATAATTATCACAAGACCATTTGTGTCAACTTGGCACCCATACACATCTTAAATTATACTTAATCTACAAAGGAAGACAATGAGCAGGTGATAACGCCATCTAACATGATCCAACTGTCCTGTGTACCAGAAAAGTCCTACTAACTCCTTTCAAAGAAGAGGAGACAAAGTCCTTGAATAATGCTTACTTTTTATCTTGGTATCCATAATTTAAATACTATGAGGTAAAATTAATAATGCTATGATATAAAGACACTACATCTTATATGAGAAGGGGATAAAAAAGAGAAAAAGGCAAAGCTATTTGCTACATATACAGATATATATATTGTATATAAAGTTGATATTAACATTTGAACAATGCAGGGGTTAGGGAACCTGACTTCCATGAAGTCGAAAATCCACGTATAACTCTGACTCCTTCAAAATTTAACCATTAATAGTCTACTGTTGACTGGAAGCCTTACCAATAATAAGAACAGTCAATTAACACATATTTTATATGTTATATGTATTATATATGGTAATCTTAACAATAAACTAAAGAAAAGAAAATGTTATTAACAAAACTATAAGGAAGAAAAAATACATTTACAGTACTATACTGTATTTATCAATACCGTAAGTTTACATCGTCTGTTGACAAGATGAATTGTCTGTCTAAAATGGTGGGCAGCTGCAGCTGCAGACCTCAATCTATGCTGCATATTAAACAATTTAACTTTTTCCTGTAATGTCATGACTTTTCTCTGCTTTTTAGGAGCACTTCCAGCACACCAGTGGGACTTCATGTGGATTTCACGTTGTTATTCAAGGTTTACAGCATTACAGTAAACATGATAAAAAAATATGTAAGAGCTGGGAGAGAGAACTTTTTACTGAGTTACACAGTTTACTGGAGAAATGAACTGCTCAAGTGGAGATAATGTTATACAGCAATTTAAACAGATATTCACAACAGCAATAGGAGTTGGCTATAAAATTATTAGAGTAGTAGAGTATGCGCTACAGTTAACTTTATGTAGTTGCGATTCTGCATCTGTAAATTTGTTTACATTTTTCTTGATTGTGAATATACCATGTATGATCTCTATTTGCACAGTTTTGATAAATTTTAACTTTTTATAATAGATTTGCACATATTTCATAGTAGTAAATGAAAAAAAAGACTAGTATCTTCATGTATTTAATGCATTCATGACATGCCTTTTTCTCAATTTGTTTCAATATTTCTAGGCTATACAAATCATTCACAACTTTTTTCAAATTGTCCCAAATCTCCAAAAATTTTCTCATATATTTATTTTTAAAAATCTGCATATAAGTGGACTTGTGTAGTTCAAATCCATGTTGTTCCAGGGTCAACTGTATAGACATACATGTATATCTGTTTGTACACAAATATATTTATTAAAAAATAAGAAGGAAATACTGATGACAATCACAGGCCTACCTGGCCATGTGGTCATAGCTGGCATTTACACTTATCTTTCTCTACCTGGCCATGTGGTCATAGCTGGCATTTACACTTATCTTCTTCCACCACCCATTCCATATTCCCTTTGCCTTCAGCAAATACCTGAGCTGATCATGTTTTTTTTACCCTCTGGAATGACCCAAACTTTCATTCCTGAAAGGTCTGGACCATTAATAGTCATGTCTGGATTAGGTTCTTATGGTTTTTTATTATCTTAATTATAGGGAATAGTAATACTAAGAGGTGACCTAAGGGATTTCCTGTATTCCAGACATACTTTTTCTCACATACATTGTACAGTAACATCACAATTTTCCCTGGGTGGCCAGGATCAATCACCCCAGCTATCACCGGAACTTCCTTCTTTGCCTGTTAATTTAGAGGCATGAGATGACCAAGTGGCTGGGTTTCAGTCTTAACTCCCAGTTTAGTGGAATTATTACTGTGTCTCTTGACTGAAACATTTTTCCCTTTGGAACTAAGACCTTGAGGCCAGCAGAGAATAAGCTTTTAGGAACAGGAGCAAAATTTGCTAGAGAGTTACCAGGGGTGATAGTGAGTGGAGCTACTCCCATGTTTACCCCTTGACTCCTGGACTCCAGAATCCTGGCTATACCAGAAAGAGCACCATATGGTGCCTGTTGATTCACAGAATACACAGCCTTCCAGAGCCTGTTGTTCCAGCCTTGCAAGGTTTTGTCACCTCGGTGCCACTGTAGCAGTGCTCCAGAAGACCCTTCCACCATGCTAACAAGCTAGCTGCTTCAGAATTTTTGGGAACATGGTAAGACTGGCAAATTTCGTGAGCATGGGCCAATTGATTTACTTCATTTGCTGTGATGTGAGTTCCTTGATTAGAAACAAATACTCTGTAGTGCACAGGTATTCTTTATCTGTGTGAATAATTTTGGCCGGAGAGTTTCATATAGAAAAGAAAAATCTGTATTCAGAGTTAGTGTCTATTCCAGTAAAAACAAAATGCTGCTCCTTCCAGGATAGAAGAGGTCCAGTGTAATCAACCGCACTGAGCAGCCTCATGGAATAGTGCCCTACTGGGGACTCACTGGCAGATTGGGCACTTAGAGGTGGCCATAGCCAGGTTGGCCTTGATGAATGGTAGTCCACGTTGTAAGCCGACCTGCATCCCTGGCATCATGGACACTTTGTTTATGGACCCATTAGAGAATGACAGGAGTCGCTTGGAAAAGATGTTGACTGGTATCTACAGACTGGGTCATTCTATCTACATGGTTATTAAAATCCTCCTCTGCTGAGGTCACCCTTTCATTCACATGGGACACAAATATCTCCATTTTCTTTGCACATTCAGAGAGATCTATGTACATACCTTTTTCCCAAATTTCCTTGTCACTAACTTTTTAATCATGTTTCTTTCAAGTCCCTGACCATCCAGCCAAACCATTGGCCATAGCCCACGAATACGTATAGAATTAAATAGATATAGAATTAAACAAATATAGAATTATACATCTGATCAATTTGACCAAGTTTTTTTATAAGGAAAATGAATGACCAAGTACAGTGCACAAAGTTTTTTTTTTTCTTTTCCACTGAGAAGATTACTGCTCACCACTGGCCTTCAAGGGTGTCCTAGAAAGGGTCTGTTGTGCTTCAGCTGTTCATGTTCGGGTGGTGCCTGCATGTCATGCAGAATCATCTACAAAGCAGGTCAAGTCTTCTCTTCCTCTAAACACTAATCATAGGAAACTCCCTGCAAGGCCATAGATACAGGCTGACAGAGAGAGGGCTCTATAGCAGTAGCAGTGACCATAGACATTCGCGTAACTTATTTTTGCCCTAAGGGCCTGTTTGGGTCTGATTGGGTATATACCACTGTCATTTGATGACAGAAAATTTGTGTGCACACCCAGCTTTATGACTTGGTGGGTCAGGTAACATCCAGTCCCCAGTGAGCAGTTCAAGCCATGTGATAACTTAGTGGCCCATGGCAAGGCATTCAGTTTCTACTAAGATTCAGTAGCATTCCCAAAACTCTTTCTCAAAAAGAGAGTAGTTACCTGCAGATGATCACAGGATTTTGCTCCAAAATCTTAAAGGCCTGAACTATTAATACAATTGAATTACAGGGACATGCCAAAGCTCTCAAACAGTACCACTATCAGCCACTGACACCTCAAGCATCATTGGATGGTGGCTCTTATAGACCAAGAGTCAGGTCAGATTGCCTAACAGCCTGAACCTGCTGCAGAACACTTTCTTGTTCCAGGTTTCATCGAAGCTAGAAGCTTTGGGGGTCACTCATAAATGGGCCAAAGTAACACACCTAAATGTGGAGTATAATTCCTCCAAAATCGAAAGAGGGCCATTAGCCACTCTATCTCCTTGGTTGTAATAAGAGCCAGATTTAACAACTTATCCCTCACTTTGGAAGGAATATCTCGACACGGCCCAAACAACTCGATCCTTAGAAATTTCACTAAGGCAGAAGATCCCTGATTTTTTTTTTTTTTCAGATTTACTCCCAACCTACCTACTGGTACATACATGTCTTACCAATAAGTTTACAGTAGCTGCTACTTCTCATTCACTGGGTCCAGTTAGCATAATATCATCAATATAATGAAATAGTGTGCCATCTTCTAGAAAGGAAAGGTGATCAAGATTCCCACGAACTGTATTATGACATAGGACTTGGGAGTTTATGTACATCTTAGGTAGTGCGGTGAAGGTACATTGCTGGCCTTACTAGTTCAAAGCAAACTGTTTCTGAGAGTCTTTAATAACATGAATGGAGAAAAAAGCATTTGCCAGATCAGTAGCTGCATACAAGTTATCAGGCAATGTGTTAATTTGCTCAAAGTATAAAACTACATCTGGAGCAGTAGCTACAATTGGAGCCATCGCTTGGTTAAATTTATAATAATCCATTATGATTCTCGAAGATCCATTTGTCTTCTGAATGGGGCAAATAGGTGAGCTAAATGAAGATGCGGTCAGAATCACCACCCCTGCAAACGTTATGTTCCTAATGGTGACACTAATCTCCACAATTACTTCGGGAAAGCAGTATTGCTTTTGACTTCCTATTATCCTAAGTAGAGAAAGTTCTAGTGGCTTCCACTTGTCCATTTCCACCATAATAGATAGCCCTCACTCTGAAGCATGGGGGTGGGGCACTGTGGTAAAAGACTTCCGGACCATTCCTGTGTGAGTGAGTAAATGACTCATCCACCTTAACATGCCGGCCTCCCTAAGCCTTTGAATCGCCTTCTCCACATTACACCAAGGCAGCTCCAGCATTTCTAACTCGTTCACTGTGGGCCACTTTTTGTTTCATGTTTCACCAAACAACCTGTTAGGGTCCTTGCTGACTCCCTGAGGTGCAATATTACATACAAAATGTCTGTTCTGTTAGATCATGTGGATATATTCAGCCCGGTCCAACTTTCTGTTCCCTCCACCATTATTCCAAAACCTTCATACCCACTCCCACAGGTGTCCCCTGGGCGGCCGTCTGTGTAGATTAGAAAACTCACATGCTTCTTTAGGAGTCTAGCACATCTCTTCACGAGTCACACACTGTATCTGACCTATATGGACTGCTGGCACTGGAATCTAGATGTAGGGAGAAACAAAGGGTGGTGCTACGGGTGGGTCCTGAAGAGAATCAGCGTTGTCTGGCATGGAAAATGCCTCAGGGCAGGCATCGCAGCCTTGTCAGGCAAGGCGCTGTCCACATCCAGTGCGGGGAGGGATGCAAAGATGACTTCAACCCGGGCAGGCGGGATGCTTATTCTGGGCATGGGAGGCTATTTTCACTGGAGGCAGAGAGGCTGCTTTCACTAGCAAAGACGACGTATCAAAATGTAGGCACTCAATGGCCCCAGCTTTGTCAGGCAGGGTCTTTCCAGATATTCCATTCCAACTTGCAGGATCCTATTCCTCCCTCAAAATGTCCTCATTTTAATGACAAACACTCTGTATGGCTGGGAGTTCAAATTTAATTGTAATTTCAGTAGTTACAGAATGAGATTCTGGGTTTGATTTTCAGCAATCTCAGCCCTGAACCTACAGGTAAAAAAGGTCTCATGGGGGCTGCATAGAAGCTTTCAGATCATTTATGCTGCACTTGAGCTGGAAATTTGAATTTGAATCCCTGAGCTCATCTTTTTCTTTCCCCACCTTGTCTAGCAACGTTCAGTAAAAAATAGCCTGCGGATTAATAATTTTCTTTTTTTTTTCTGAGCCTTGTATTATTTTTCATTGTTAGTTGCAAGCAACGTAAACTTATTCCAGATATTTTAAGTATAATGTAAATTTATTAAGAGGCTACTGAATAATAACAACTGATATTTACAGAGTATATGTGTGTCGCTTTGCAAGTACGGATATATTTAATCATCAGTGCATCTCTACAATATAGGAATTACTATCTCCACTTTACCAGTGAGAAATTGGGAGATGGAGAAATGAAGTAATGTAGAAAATATGATGCACACTTACTTACACAAACAACAGCTGGTTAAGGTAGGATTTGAATCCAGGTGATTCAAGTCCACACTCTTGCTCTAGAACAGTGATTTTCAAACTTACAGATGTAACAGAATCACCTGGAGGACAGGTTAAATTACACATGTCTGGGCCCTTCTCCAAAGTTGCTGATTCAGTAGGTATAAAGTGGGACCAAGAGTTTGTATTTCTCTCAAGTTCCCAAGTGATGCCAATGCTAGCAGTCCAGGAAAACGTAAGAACCTCTGTTCATGGTAACTATGCAGGGAGAGCAAGAGAGCCAGACGCTGAGGTTGTAAAGCAACGACAGTGGCCCAGATCAGAGGTGGAATCCACCAAAGAACTTTGGCCACCACCACCACTCCTGTTAACACAACGCACACTGGAATAAGTGTGCCCTGCAGATCAGCCACCTGTCCCTTCTCACAGTGGAACATTGATGCAACTAGCGGCATCACTCCCAGTGTTCTGCGATTTCAATTTCCCTGAAATAACTGTCTCAAGAGATTATTTTTTATGGCCCCCCTGTCTCTTTGCATTTCACATTCCTGATTCAGAATCCAAGATAGGTACATGAAATTGGGAGGGACTTATGTTACTTGTCTTTGCTTGTAAGGGGTTGCTCAAAGAAATTTCAGGTTCTACAGTGGATTGTGAAGTGGTGAGTTGCTTTTGTGAACAAGGATTATTAGATGTGGGTTTCAGAGACTAGATAGACAAAAGAATAATAGATGTCTACTATAATTGTCTTATCACCTAAGGAGCAAATAGAATAAAATTTAGATCATTTTACAAATCTTTATTGACCCTAAGGAGCAAATAGAATAAAATTTAAATCATTTTACAAATCTTTATTGACCCAAAATTGTGTATCAGAAGCATAAGGCACTGGGAATACAAAATTTCATAATGTATGACCTTGATTTATTTATCTCCACTAAAAGGAGAAATAAGGAATGTGATTATACAAGTTACCTAAGGTCACACCTGCAGCAGAGTTCTAAGTGGAGACCAGCCTTCTGGTTCTAATCCTCCATGAATTCGAGCCCCTGCAAGCAACCTTTGTTCCGTCTTAGTCTGTTCTGACTACTATTACAAAACAGCATGAACTGCGTGGCTTACGGACAACAGAAATTTATCGCTCACAGTTTTGGAGCCTGTGATTTCCAAATTAAGGTGCCCGCAGGGTCTGTGTTTGGGGAGGGTCCACTTCCACAGATGGTGCCTTCTCACTCTGTCCTCAGATGGGGGGAGGGGGAAGGGTTTCTCTGGGGCCTTTTTCACGGAGCACTAACTCCATTCATAAGGGCTCTACCTTCACCACCTAATCACCTCCAAAAGGCCCCACCTCCAATACCGTCATCTTGGGTGCTCGGATTTCACCATATACAATCTGAGGGGACACAAATATACAGATCATAGTGTATAAATCACTGTGTATCTATCTGCCTTTTTTAGTGAAGACACATAATTTTTCTCTGTTTCAATTATTTCTAGAAATCCGAATCTACTGTCAAATATTTCGGAAGAAATGATTCTACATACCCCAGTGTATTATTCCTGACTATTTGATTAAACATAACAGACTTCAACTCTGGTAAACTTACGAGAAAAATGCATTGGAAGGAATTGGTTGGTTGATAATATGTAACCCAGGCCTAGAAGTACAAGAACCAGGAGAGACCTAAAGTCCACAAAACACAGTCTGTTTAAGGGTACTATTGTCAGAGTAAAATTTTCCAACGATTTTTGAGACGATGTTTCATTTTGCTTAAGACTTAACTGCAAAGGAAAAAGACTTCCAGGAGCCTGGTTTGCTCCCAGCCGGAGCGAGCCAGCCTAAGTTAGTAACCAGTCCCTGTCTGTGTGGAAGCGAAAGGGGAAGTTTCTCAAAGGCAGATCTGACTGTGCTTACAGGAGAGGGGGAGTTTCACGCTAGACAGGGAAGACAGCAAATGTCTACTGCTTCGCTAACTTTTGTCACTAACCAAAGACATGACTGATACATTACACTTAAACATATTTCTTTGTGATAGATATCTTCTTAGCAATTTTTCTCTTGTGTTTGCTTCCTCTGCAAAGGCACAGTTGGCCGGGAATGGCCCTAGAAAGTTTCTTGCGAAAAAAAAAAAAATTTCAAAAACTAAAATGCCTATAAAGATATTTGCTACAATCTTAAATTTCTTCAGAAAGAAAAATAATATCAATTTCTAATTTATGTAGTTCACAAAGTATGTATCAGTATTTTATAATTAGTTTAGCCTTTGTATTTAACCTCTCATTTCATTTGCCTCCTTTTCCACTAATGGATAGAATTGGCATTACTTTGTTTTGAATTAACATTTTATGGCAATAATTAAATATATTCATTCTTATTAGATAATATAATGGTACACATAAAAATCATTAGACAAAATATTTAATCAAATTACAAAAATGTGTAATAAAATTATATCCCATTAAACCCTATTCTCAAATCTATATTGGAAGTACTTATCATTGTTCATGCAGTTACTATTTTTAGACTCTAAAGGAAATTTTTTCTACAAGGTAAATCATTATTTCTTAATATTCTTATCTTATATATCCCTGAGTCCAAAAGAGCAGGAAAAAATGATTAGAACTTTAATTGTTTCAAAGCAATCATTTAAAATGAGATGAGATAATACCCCTCCCAGTAACACTCTACCTTTTAGTGTTATCATCAGTTTTGTCAGGGAAACAGGGAGATCAATACAAACACAAGTGTTAGGCTGTGTACCAAAAAAAGTGGTACATTTACTGGTATTTACTGGTATATTTACTGGTATCTATTTTTAATGTTACTCGACATATTTATTTTGCAGGTGATTTTTAATACACTTTCAATTAGTAGTGATTTATACACTACAATCAAAGCTCAAATAAGAATATTCTTTAATAAGTTAAAGAATATATATGTTGTAAAAGAATATGAGAAAAACCAAATACTTGGCCATCTATTAA
This sequence comes from Avahi laniger, assembly GCA_963575035.1. NCBI lineage: Eukaryota > Metazoa > Chordata > Mammalia > Primates > Indriidae > Avahi > Avahi laniger. Next base: position 18,026 of record CAUYSK010016008.1, on the reverse strand, counting down.
TATAATATTTAAAATATATATGGAGATTTCTTTTCATATATAGCCTATTATCATATTTTTCACTAATCTTAGAAGTTTTCTTATGGCTAAGAAGACAGCAAAATAAGACTATACCAATTAAGTCAAAACTGAGAAACAAAGATTTCTTTAAAGTAAATATTTAAGTAAATTACAATAAAATTTTTCAGTATAACCTTAGTCTTCTCAAATTTGAATTTTGAAAGAAAATTAGAAGACCTTCAATTGCAGGCATTGATGGAACAATAAGAGCTGCCTGTCAACAGTGCCCCAAAGCAGTTTAAGTAATGTCAAATTAGAAAAAGAAAGCCTGTGTTGATATGTGTTTGTGTCCTTAGCCAAGGGGTTCTGTGTGTGAGGAAAGAATTCACGGGAGTCTAAGGTGGTGCTGTTCCTCAGGACAGCAGCATCTTGGTGGAAGAACCCCTGTGTGTGTGTGTGTGTGTGTGTGTGAGTGTGTGTGTCTGTGCATGAGAGGGTCAATGGAGATTACTGCCTGGAATGAAACAGAAGCCCATCTTGCAGCCAAAAGTTGAAGGAAAAATGTAAACATCCTGGATGGAAGAGGGCAGGTGTCCTGTTCATTAGCAATGGGAGGTTTTTCCAGGGCAAGCTGGATTGAAATACCAATCAAGAACTAGGATTGAAGCCCAGGCTCAACAACATAGAGGCTAGAGCTGAGTTTGTGAAAGGAGTTTCAGGAACCTACCTTGCATATCTCTGGCTTAGGGCAACAAAGCAATTGCAAAATTTTACCTTCTGGACAATGTCTTCTAGTGCCATTTGTTTTCTCAATGATCCAGACTATAGTTTGTCATGAATCCATATGGATGAAGGTTCCCACAGTTAGAAAAAAGGGGTCACAGAGGACTGATAAAAGGCAAGAGGTACATTGATGTACTCCGTTAGCTATGTATTCTATTTGGAGATTTATAGGAAAAAGTGAAGGCAACAGCCGTGTTTGCCTTCTCACCAAATCCATTATCGTCCCACCATTATTCTCCTCCTAGTGTGTTTGATTAATGGTAACACCATGCACTGATTCATACAAGCTAGAGACCTGGATACCTAGTAAACTGCCATTTCTCCTAATTCTTCCAATCTGCCTGGCTTCTAAATCTTGTTAATTCTATTTACTTCAGACTTTAAAAATTTGTCTGCTCCTTTTTCTCCATTCCTATTGTCAAAAAGTCAACCTAGGCTGTCCTTGGAGGGTCGCTGTTTGCACTCAGGAACATGGAGTCTCACCTGTATCTGATTTATGTGATATTTATATGAGTCTTTGGACTCTAGAGTTGAGCCTGGAATAGGACCTTTGGAATGTTGGGATGGGAGGGATGTATTTGGTATTATGTGATGAGGACATACATTTTGGGTAATCAAGAGTGGAATGCTCTGGATTGAATTGTGCCCTCCCCCCAAAAAAGTTTATATTTATGGCAGACCTAATTCACAATGTGACTGTATTTGCAGAAAGGGCCTATATGGAGGTAATTAAGGTTAAATGGGGTCATAGTGTGGAACCCTAATCTGATAGGACTAGTGTCCTTATAGGAAGAGACACTGGAGAGCTCTCTCTTTCCCTCTTGCTCTGAGCAGGAGCGGAGGAGAGTGTGCATAAGCACTCAGCCAGATGGTGGCCACCTACAAGCCAAAGAAAGAAGCCTCGGAATAAAACTGAACTTGCTTGATCTGGGACTTCTGGCATCCAGAACTGTGAGAAAATGAATTCCTGTTGTGTAAGCTGCCCAGTCTCCGGTATTGTGCTGTGGTAGTCTGTGCTGATTAACACAGATTTTGAGAGACATCCGTTCCCTAGGTCCCTGCCTTTATCTGTCACCACGTCCCTGCAGCAGCACTGCTCTTCAGCCATACCGAATTAATCACAGATCTTCAAATCAGTCTTCGTTTCTCCATAATATTGGGTTTTTAAGCTACTCTTTTTCTTCTGGAATTAGTGTTTTCATTTTACCCTTTTAATAAATAATTACTAATCCTTTAAGAATAAGCTAAGTTCTCAGTCTAAAGCCAATTGATCACTTTCTCCTTGTATTTTTAAAGTAAATAACTGAGCACTTAATAGATGGGATTGTTTATTTATTGGCCTCTTTTCTTTTCATTAGAGTGTGAGCATCTTGGTACAGTGTGCTTTGGAATTGAACAGACCTACATTCAAATCCTAACTCTGCATAATTGATTCTCTCTCTGTGTTAAAGTCTCTAAGTAAATTACCTATGATAATAACTGCTTATTATGTTAATATAAAGTTTAATTGTGTTCACATGTTTTAAGTGCATGTCAACGTATTAAGTATTATGTGGTCACAATGATATTTTTTATTTATTAACAAAATACTGGGTTTGGCATATATTCAATTGACCATACCTCTTATAAGAATGAACAAATGAGCAAATAAATTAATGTAGGATAGGAAACAGTAATAAAAGCAGCTAAAAGAAAACGTAAATCCAATACACACAAGAAGCTAGGAGTCACCCTCCAGAGTAACAGGAAAGAGATCTCAGAGCTAGTGATAGTTGGTAGTTGAGCTCTGAAGTAACTTTCCAAGCTGTGCCATGAGATATTTGGCCCATTTTAGCCACAAGTCAAATATAAGCCTTAGCTTTTGCAGTGTATGTAACTTGTGTTTTATTTTACTGTATGCGCCTTCCTCTCATGTGTCACACCTTCCTGTGCTCATTTTCTTTCACCAATTTAAAAGACAGTCAATGTTCCAGGGTGTGCATGATACAGATTACGTTTTATAATTACAAACAGGTGAACATTTGAAGAAAATGCAATCAGGGCAAACTTCGACTGACAGAACAGATATATCAGAAGATGGAGTTTTTATGTTTTTTTAAAAACTATGATAAAAGACTTTGAACCATAGAATTCTTTACTTACCTGGGAAGGAACCCACTTAAACTTTCAATGATAGCAAATTAGTTTACAAATTTATGCATGATGAAATATTTTACAGTCTCTTCTCCCATGCTTTGGAAAAAGGTTTAATAATTTTTCCTTCCGCCTGGGAGCATTAGCTAACATCTAGCTCGTGTTCCCTTCTCTTCTCATTTGGAACATAGGGCTTATTACACTGCATTGCAATTGACTGGCCCATGTGCTGGTTTTGGCTAGGCTGAACTGCATTTTCAGTATTCCTTTACCTGGTTAGCATGAGCCACACAAAAGATTTCAGAGCAACTCACAAGAGTGCAAGTAGAGCAGAAGGTGTGTTGTCACGCACATACTCTCGCATGCTGTCACTGACCCGCTGACTGACCCGCTGACATGAGCCATGGCTGGGCTCGTAGCCACGGCTCCGTCTGTCCCTGGCTCCTCCTGCAGCTTCTTCCAACTCCTGGGACACTTGTATGCAGGCCTCAGTTCCTGCAGAACACCCAGAAGGCCAAAGTCAACAGAAACAAGAATTTATATGAATTTCAGCTCATGTCCCTGGGCTTCAGTTCTATGCTTGTAAATCCCGGCTAGTTCTTTCTCTACCCCAATTTTATATGTTTACGTCCATCCTCCTCTGCTACTGTCTGCCCTGTGGCCTTCACACTTCATCATCAGACATGAAGACCGCAGCCTAGGGATGCTGCTTCACCAGAACCCACGATTGCATAAGATGAAATCCCTGTAACAAAGCACTTCATAGATGTACGTGGATCTCTCTCTATATATGTATATTAATATGTAATATATACACACGCAGACATACACGCACGCACACCTGTTCGATGCATATTTATCAGAGAAGCATAACCACTACACACACATATATATTTGTATAAATATATGCATAACAACTGTAGACATATGTCCATATTTATATCCAAAGTTGTTCTTCTTCTCTGATAGAACATTAGCCATTGGCATTCACTCATTACACTACAAGGTTCTGAGGACAGGAACTCAAAGAAGATTGTTGAAACCATTATATTACATTACCAAGGACCAGCACATTGTCTGACACTTAGTAGATGATACACAAAATATAACGTACTAAATATTTAAAATTTCGAAATACATTTTAAAATGAAAGACTGAACAAAAGAATTGGAAAATTACCTTGGGAAAATTCTTACAAAATAATGTAAAGTTATATGAGCAAGATATAAAAATAAAACATAAAATTGAAGTAGCTTTGGGACAATTGATTGTTTATGTAATCTTGGATATGTGACATTTGATTTTAGGGAACAAGCCAGTGCCAATATGTACCTGTTTAAATCGTCAGAACTCACGTGGTCATAGAAGCTGTGGACATTAATAAAAAGTTATGTGATGAGGTTAAGTGAGGATTAGGAATTGAAATATGAGGATAGCCAATATTTTGGTGCAGACAAAAAAAGATTCCCAAAGTAGACTTAGAATGAAACTCAGAGAGGTTGTTGGAAAAATAAATAAAAGATACTGGTACAATGAAAGTCAGGGGAGGAGACAGAATGAGGGAGTGGCTAACAGCTTTAAATATGGCAGGGAAAAAAAATGAAGTAAGCAAGGAGGAATTTCCATTTGGCACAACTACAAATGTTAGCAAGCATTTCAGTGGATGGTGAAGGCAAAATCCAGATTATATTGGTTCATTGTGTGAATTAGTAGAGAGTCACTGATGGCATTATGTAGACCAGTTCTTTAAGAAATATGTGTTCAAAAGGAAGGAGACAGATAACATGACACACTGCAGTTACAGAGCAAGGAGATTTATTTTTGTATTTTTAATCTTGGAAACACTTAAGAATATCTATGCATATGATGAGCAGAGGCAAAGAAATAAGAAGTTGTTGTTAAAGACAACCAAAAGCAGACACATGCAATAAAGGAAGGTCTCCAAAGAGGCAGAGAATTGATTTTTAAATATTGGGGTTTGGGGAAGCTAAATAATGAAATATTTCTCTTACTTTGCCATCACCATCCTGACTGAATAATCAAACTTAGCATTGTATGCGGCAGAAGAGACCTTTTGATGTGATCCATTAAGAAATATCCAACAGTGATATTTAGTATTAAATATCCTTTTATCAAAATGGATAAACTCAAGTCTAATCCTGAGTAAACCATTAAATAAATATAGATGGTGGAATATTCTACAAGTCAACTGGATTGCACTCTTCATAACAGTTGATGCCATGAAAAACGAAGTAACTGTCTCACTAAATAAACAATTAACTAAATAAATAAATGTGAAGGGATTGTTCTTCACCAAAAGAAACTAAGGAAATATAAAAAGGATATGCAGTGTGTAAACCTTAACTGAATTCTCAAATAAAGATTTTATGTAAAAGACTATAACATTTTTTTAAATTTGAATACGGATTGCATATTTCTTAGATGACTCAATAAAATTTTTGTTATTTTTAGGGACAACCATGGTATTGTCATCTGTAAGAGAATTTAAATAAATAGTACAATAAATATAGATATACTTTTCACCTAGATTTACCAGGTGTTAATATTTGGCATATTTGATAATTCTGTCTCCAGCTACCTGTCTCTGCATCATGACATTTCACCTCCCCCCCCCGACACGTCAACATGCATTTCATCCTACGGATGACAAAATTTCCTTGGGTTACTAAGTTTGCAAAATAAGACAATGTAGGAAAATAAAATCCCTTTCTTGTCTTTTTTTTTTTTCAGTTCTAATACTAACTGAGACGTGGAGAAAGGGGAGGTGTGTGGAGGGTAGATTTATTGCTATACAGTCGATCCTTCTTAGTCAAGGATTTTGTATTTGTGAATTTGCCTACTGCTAAAATTTATTTGTAACTCCCCAATCAATACTCGTGGTGTTTTCATAGTAATTCTCTGACATTCACAGAGCAGTGGAAAATTTTAGCTCCCAAACATGCATGTTTGCTGCCGAGGTGGAACAACGTGACATTCTGCCTTCTTGTCTCAGCTCACACTGCAAACAAGTGTCCTTTTCGTGGTCTACTTGGTGCCGTGTGTTTCACACTCTTATGTTTTTTATTGTTGATTTCACTTCTTCAAGTGGACATGGTTATAAATCTGGTTCCTTTAAGAGCACGCAGGAGAAGTGGGCGCAGCCAGGACAGAGGCCGTGGGTGCCGTGTCCTTGGGGATGCAGCACGGTGCCCTTCTGAACCCAGCAGTGGGGCCGGGAGAACCGACACACCCGTGGACTACCCACCGTGTCTGCAGCCCAGCGGCGCCAAGGGCAGGTGTCCCGAGCTCCCGGGAGCTTGGGCCTGAATCCTGGATTTCCTCTGCGAAGGCAGAGGCGCCGCAGTCTGTTCAGACCGGGAGGGAAGGCTGAGCTCTGTCGGGGCCACTCAGGCCTTGCCTGGACAGGAGCGGAATCCAACAGAAATTTGTCCCTCTGACGCTCCCCTGCAAGCATTTCTGGGGAGGAGGTCCCCGCAGGCGGCCCAGCAAGCTGCGGCTGGAGGACGCGGCCTCCTCCCGGGCACGGCCCGTCAAGGACGGGAAACTCTGGGTCTCACTATCTGTGAGACTAGTTCATATTTATGTCCACTTAAGGCAGAAAGACTGGCGGGCTTGGCTTGAGGCATAGACAGTTAATGTCAAAACCTTATTTGCTTTTCAGAGTGATAAAGCAGCATTTAATCCACCGCATTGACTCGGTAGGAGGCGGGTGACTGTCCCCTGGGTCCGTCAGGTAATGAGGCTTCGGGGCTGGCCGCACGCTAGCAGCTGGCTGCTCGGGCATGGGCCGTCCCTTGATACGCAGGCACGTCAGCGAGTGTGCTCAAATACGCTTTCCCTGGCTCTGCCCTCCTCCGCTCAGTTTGTGTCGCCGCGCCCCTGCCACGCTCGCCTTTATTAAACGCGCAAGTCCCAGTGTACGGTCCGGAGCGGAAAGAAACAAAAGGCTGGGATTCAACGACGTAAGCACGAATAATCTTCCAGGAAAGGTCCTTTCTATTTATTTGATGCGACAGACAGAGCTGGGGCCAGCACCACCCACACCCCAAAAACCCTCGCTCCGCAGGTGTCCCCTGCAAGGAAAGAGCACGGGGACCGACAGGATTGCCCTGCTCCACGTCCCTGGCCGGGCAGTTCTCCAGCCCTGGGAGGAGCGCACCCTGGTCCACGGTCACCACAAGGCCACCCAAAAGCTTTTAGGAGAGACTTTCTTCCTTAACAAAATGTTGCCCGAAAGGCGCGGCTCTCTTCTTCCTGGCGGCGTCGCGTGTGCGCTGGGGACGGCTGCGCGGGGTGTCGGGGGAGACACAGCCCCACCGGGCGGCAGAGCAGGGGGACTGGGGCAGCTGGCTCCTGAACGGGTCACACTGCAACCGCCCGCCGCTGGATCTCCGGATACGGGAGTTAATGGCTCTTGTCATTGCCCTTCTCATAACCGAGTCTTTTGGCACCTGCAGCCGAGAGCAATTTCATAATAACATGGATTCATCATTTGTGAGAAAGATCAGAGGGGAAGAAGGCATGAACAGATAATTTGCTGTTTTGCACATTTGTCCAGCTTCACGGATAACCGTGAGGAGCTTTTCTCTGGGGTAGAGACACTAACGCAGTCAGCAAAGAGCAGGTATTTTATTTCTAAACTTCTTTGTCGGAAACTTCATACAAAAATCACCTCGAAATATTTTACAGCATGTTTACTGATAACAAAAATATATTCAATAGAGCTCAGTGACTACATGCAATAGTTCAATAATAGATGTTAAAGTTTATTATAATAATATTTTGTTGTAAAAAGCAATGATCACTCCATCAAAGGTGTGTGCTTGTGTAAACCAAAAATGCAGAACTATTTTTTTCAAGGTAGATGAAAGTCATAATTAAAGAGAAAAAAACTGTGCAGAAAAAAATGCTCAGAATACAGGAAAAAATGTCTTTTAGCCACGGAGATGAACAAAAGCCCACTCACAGAAGCACTTATGTAGCAAAGCTTCACATAAAAATTTATAAGAGTTTCAAAAGTAGCTTTTGTTATAAAGGAATTTGTAACACTTGATATGTTACTACACTATCCAGAGAGCCATCATTTTTTGTCAACTCTTTTAACTTACAATATTTCAGGTTTCTTTTTAAAATTTTTTCTGTTTCCTGGATGTCTTAAAATATTTATCATTCCTTATTAAATTTAATTTTTTTATTTCATTTTATTTTTAATCCAGAAACTGAATGTTTTTAAACTTGAGAATATTACGGTGTTACAAATGTTTTGGTTATATATATGGCTTTTGCACATTTTGAATCAATGTTTTAAGTGTGCCCATCACCCAGATAGTGTGTGTTGTGAGTTGGATAAATTCACATCTAACCAAACTATATATCAGGGACAAAATGCTACCTACCCGCAAAACTCCAATGTGAGATTCTTATATATGAGTGCAAGAGAGTTTTCAATAACACTCTTTCCATCTGCTGCTTATATATTTCAGTTTGCAAGAGAAGGTTGCATTCAATTCTGCTTTCTGGTCCTTCTTTAGAAATAATTTGACTTGGAAAGGATGCAACTTTCAAGTTCTGATTAAATACAGATCTATCCAGTATCAGTACAAGAAAAATTATGTTTTTCTTTTGAGTGATTTACACATAATGCATTAGATCTCAAAAACTATAAAATGGTCTTCTTAAATTCATCTTTAATTTTTGAGTATCACTTAAGATCATGGATCTTACCTGTGTCTAAGTATGGAAATATCCATCTAGGCTGTTCCTCTGACATTTACTCCTACTGCCGTTTCAGAAATTTATTATGTTTTAATCTGTAATATTCATTAACATAGGAATTTTGGCTGTTATTCATAAGATCCATCAACTCTCATTGATTTCAAAATATTATTGCATAAATGATTTCCTTTATTGTTATAACATTTCTTTGATTCTCAAACCCACATGTTAATGGTTACTTTTATGCTTTTTGCATTGTTTTCTATTATTAATATACACTAGTCTTTTTTTGTTTCATCAATCACTTTGTAAGTTCTTGAGGACAGGTATCATGACAATTATGTCTGGAACCAAATACTCAGGCAAAAATTCAACCAGGCAATATTTGAAAAGCCCCTCTCACTACTCTCCCCAGAAGTGTGGATGCTGTAGTAGCCCTGACAAGAGTTTCCAAATATATACTTCTCTTTGTTTCATGGGGTTCATTTTATACCAAGAAGAGATCATTAATGTGTGTGTGTGTGTGTGTGTGTGTGTGTGCATATGTGTTTATTTATCTAATTATACAATGGGGAAGGGGCAGAGATGAACACCAACTGACTGTGCCATGTCTTTTTCTCCTTAGAAGTCCTGTCTGATTTGTAAGTGAGTTAGAGAATCTTGGGTCAAACCATATGCAAAGAAAATCAGACTTTAAAGTCTTTCTGAAAAGCAATGGAAGAGTAAAGCAACCTAACAGTAAACGAGCCAAGATTATAAGCAGTCTTCATGGAAGAAGATATTCCAATGAATTTCCACTAACATATGCAAGGTGTCTGTCCTTAGAAGTGAGCAGAGACATGCAGGGCACTCAGAAGGGACCAGACGTCACATGTCGTATTGGCGACACTGGGAAGGGCAATCGTGAGGTGCTGAATGCACTTGGACGGCTATGTCTGCATCTCTCATGGTGGGGAATGTTGACCTAGTTTGAATTTGAAAGAATTAGGTTTTCAGACCTGCTTGTTAACCTATATATGCCTGAAAATTTAGAACAAAATGTTTTTCAATGCAGTAAGGACAAATCAACTTATGTCCAAAGCTAATGTACTCAGGAAGGTTTATCAAAACAGGTTATTTTAGAGTCTAAATCTGAGCAAACTAACACTAAAGACAGAGATGAGCAAGAAAGAAAAAGAGAAGAAAAAAGTTAACAGAAGGAGAAAATCAAAGTTTACAACAAGGTATGAAGGGAACAGAAATAAAAATTAGAAAAAAAAACTGTTTCCAAAAATTTGCATGCATCTTTTAGTTTTGCAATTTCACTTCGACAGTGGGTGCTGATCTTACTCCTTTCTGGCAAAATAAAATAAGTAATAATTCTGTAAGGAAGAAGAAAGTAACAAGTTTGACACGAGCATCTGTGAATCAAGTGGTTCTGATGACCTCCCTTTGCTGTGTAAAAGCACTGGCAGGTATAATCACATGTCACTTAGTGACAGGGTGCATTCTAGGAAATGCGTCCTTAGGCCATTTTGCTGTTGTGTAAACATCACAGTGCGCTTACATGAACCTAGGTGGTGTAGCTCACTACACACCCAGGCTGTACGGCATGGCCCATTGCTGCTAAGCTACAAACCTGTGCAGCATGTTACTGTGATGAATGTTGTAGGCAGTTGTAACACGGGGGAGTGTTTGTGTATCTAAACATATCGAAACATAGAAAATGTCCAGTAAAAATATGGCATAAAAGATGAAAAACAGTACACCTGTATGGCGCACTTACCGCGAATGGAGCTTGCAGGACTGGAAGTTGCTCTGGGCGAGTCAGTGGGTGAGTGACGAGTGACCGTGAAGGCCCAGGGCCCCACTGGGCACCACGTGGACTTCACAAACACTGGGCATTTAGGCCACATTAAATTTATGAAAAAATTGTCTCTCTTCAACAATAAATTAACCTTAACTTCCTGTGACTTGCTAATTTTTTGACTTTTTGACTCTTTTATAACACTTAGCTTAAAATATAAATACATTGTAGAGCTGTACAAAAATAATTTCTTTTTATCCTTTTTCTATAAACTTTTTTCAATTTTAAAAACTTTGTATTTTTCATTTTTTTAAAAAAAACACTTTATTAAAATCTAAGACGCAAGTACACATCCCAGCGCAGGCCCACACAGGGTCAAATCATCAGTATCACACTCTTCCACCTCCACGGCTTGTCCCCTGGGAGATCTTCGAGGGCAGCAACAGGCACGGAGCTGTCATCTCCTGTGACAACAATGCCTTCTGGAATACCCCCTGAAGGACCTGCCTGGTGCCGTTTCACAGTTAACTTTTTTTCATAGGTAGAAGTGCTATACTCTAAAATAATGATGAAAAGTATATTAGATACATACACAAGTAACACAGCCATTCATTATCATTATCAAATATTATGTACTACTTATGGAACAAAGCCAACACGAACTCCTCTAGTGCGCCTACTGAAAATCACCAGCTGCCTCATCTTAGCCTGGGTCATATCCCCAATGCCAATTTTGTCACTGCAGTGAAAATTGGAAAAATTTATTTCTCCGAAAAAGGATTAAAAAAAAGCTCCACACTGTCTCTGCCTTTGAGTAGGGGCACAGCCAGAGTGAGCTACTAAGGAACGCATGCTAGCATGGTAATACTCTATATTCTATACAGGAGATCTTTCTACAGATTTGTTTCTTGAATTCTATTTTCAAGCAGAAAAAGACCCTAAACACAGTTCTTAAAAAAAAAAGTATTAAGCAAATAGAATAAAACTTTTGTTAGATGCCATTGAAATTCACCCTGCACACCGCTCTGTTTGTCAGAGAGATTCGTACGAGTGCAGAAGTGGGTCACGCAGCCACCACGGACTTGTCTCTTGACAGGACTTTATATGTCATGAACAGTTCTTCAAAATTATACTTAAAATGTAATGTTTCATCTTCAACCTTTAATAAATTTAGGATTAGTTTTCCTTTAACAAATAACTGTGTTAAGTCCTGGACTAGTTCAAATTTCTTACAATGCTTAAAATTCTTCATTTAGATGAAATGTATCTTATACCACTGCTGTGGAAAGTAATAATTATTAAAGCTGTTTGAATCATAAGCTTTCAGCATCTTTATTTTTCCCTGGAGTGGGGGATGCGAGAGTGAATGCTTTTTGCAGACAGGCTCAGGATCTTTTGAAACTCCTTGTTATAGTATTTGAGTAAAGGAAACCCTTTACATTCCCATTAGGGTATACCCGAAGTCCTCTGTTGCATTTAATTTCTCAGATTAAATACATTTGAGATTGTATTAGCTTGCTCAGGCTGCCATAACAAAATGCACAGACTGGGAGGCTTAAAGAACAGAAATTTATTTTCTCAACGATCTGGAACTTGAAGAGTCCAAGATGAAGGTGTAGGTGGTTCAGCCTCTGGCGGGAGGTCTCTCCCTGGCTTGCAGAGAGCAGCTGCCTCCGCCGAGTCCTCACGCAGCCTTTCCCGGAACACGTTATGACCAGAGAATGGATGGCTGCTTGGGCCGGCACTAGGTAATGACTAGCCCTGAACTCCAAGATCTAAGTGTACATTGTTCAAGCGAGGCCTCAGCAAACATCCACAATTACTCTAGGAAAGACTTTTGGAATAGTTCCCCTATTTAGGAAACAATCTCAAATATTAAATATGTGCATATCCAGGGCCTTTTGTAATTGCTTGATATAAAGTTTTTGATCAATGAATGAGAGGGAATTCATTCAGTTCAGAAAGTTTGAAGCCTGCACTTGTATATAACTAATTGAATTTTCAGGAAAATGTAGTTTATCCATACTTAAAGACTAATATAGTTTTGTATACAATTTTTTAAAAATTAAGGGATCTTGCTCCCCCATGTGAGACCGTCCCCACCTCTTGCCCTGAGCTTCCTCTCCGAGCTCCGTTTCCCACTCTGGGGTCCCACTCCCTCTCCCGCCGCCTCACCTCTGGGTTCTGCCTCCTCTTAGGGCTAACTTGGACTGAAACTCCTTTCAGCAAACCATCTGATAAGCTTTTCTTGGTGCTGTGATGTCATCTGATATATAAATACAGACTCATCTAAAGAATCAAATAATGCGTAAGATCAGTATAAAAAGCAAAACTTGAGAATCCCCATATCATTCTTTTCCATAGAGGTGTGGATGCTTTGGCAGGTCTTCCATGCGTTAATAAACAAGTGTCTCGTTTTGTTTTGGGGGCTCATTTTTTATAATAAAGGATCATAAATACATGTGCATATGTATATATGTGTATTTGCATATATACAGATATGTACATAGATATATAGAGAGAGAAGAGAGAAGAGTGTGACATCTTTTCGTTTTTGTTTTTGTTATTCAACAACTTATATTGGAAATGTTTCTGGGGCAATATCTATAGGTCTCTCATTACAGTTGATAATACCCCCTAGCACAGATGCGCTCTGCTTCCCTTACCCACTCTGGCAGATAATTCCAGGATTTTATAATGTTTTAGCTAGCTTTACTTGTGTCCATCCACGTATATAAGCTCATTAACATCCATGTTTCAAATTTCTTGGATTTTTCCCCATTATGTTCCAGACCAACAAAAGCATTTTTACACATACATTTGATTCTTATATACTTAATATCTATAAATTTGAAAATTATTTTCCACAAGTCTATGGCTTTACTACTTTTCAAGGAAAAAGTCACATATTAAAATACAGACTACTCAAAACATAAAAGTACACAGTTGTTAAGAATATGGTTTACAACATAGATCTTGCAGACAATAGAGAATGTATTATGATTTGTTGCCGTGAAAAAATAAAGTAGTATATTATACTGAATTCTGGCATAGGTGTACAGGAAAACTTATTTACAATCATCCTTTATTTTTATAAGATAAATACCAAACTACTTCTCATATATATTACAACCATATTTTTTAACCAAATTTTGGCTTAAAAATCACAAACTCACAACATATAAATACAAAATGCTAGGAAAAGTTTAACATACAAGGGAAAAACATGTCTTATGCATTGTAATGACTTTTAAATTCAAAAGATTCCCCTTGCTCCCCCCTCAAGGGCAACACACGTAACCTAAACATATGTACCCACATATTACGCTTAAATAAAAAAAAATGGAAGAGGAAAAAAAAAAAAAAGATTCTCCTGCCAAACAATAGATGTAAAAGCCATCCAACATAGCTTGTTTACGTGAATTGTTCAAACTTTTCTTCAAACTGAGACAAACAGGTACAGTTCCAGGCAAGACATTATCAATAAAACTTATCTCCCCTTGACTAGAAGATGCAAGATCGATTTGAAGTTTGTCTCGAGAAATAGCAGGTGCCAGCTTTTCTATTTGGAGTGGTTCTCCTTGCCCTGAAAGGTCAGCTTCCTGAAGTGGAATTTGTACATCTTTTGTAAGGAATTCCCTGGAGCTGCCTTCACCATTAGAGTCTATTCCAGAGCGATTCACCATGCTCCCTGGTTCTGAGCAAGTTATCGTTCTGGCTACAATGTAAGTTAAGGTTGATTTATTATTGAAGAAAGAAAATTATTTTTTTCAATTTAGTTTTACCTAAGTGTACAGTGTTTATAAAGTCCACGGTAGTGTACAGTCCTGTCCTATGTCCTAGGCTTTCGCAAATTCTTTTAACATACCTAGCTGACGTGTGAAGCAGTACTTCATTCTAGATGTAAAACGATAGCTTGTGTTTCCCTCACAGTTGGATTTTTTACTTCCCCAAGCTAATGAAACATTCTATTGTTGTCCTGATAATTTTTCAGGAGTATGGGAGCGTTGGCAATTCTTTGATATGGTGCAGCTGCAAAAGACGTGTATTAGTATTTGTTGATGTCAGCCACACTTTTATTTCTTTTCTTTTTCTTTGTTTGTATCTTCTAGATTGAACTGAAAAAGACTTTCCAAGACAATTTTCCTCGATCATCTTCTCCCTTGGCCACCTCCTCTGCAGTCCCTACCCTCCTCCGCACCGCGGGTGCTCTGCCGGCTTTCGGGCATCTTACTGAGCTGGAGCCAGGTCCAGCCCTGGCCCTCCACCTCTGGGCGCCATCTCGCCTTGCAGGAGACGTCCAGGACCAGGTATGAAATTGACCTCTGCACATGCCCGTTGGTTGGTTGGGAAGCTATGATTACTGGACTTTTATGATACAGTAACTAATTCCTGATCAAGGATGAAAGGTACGGTATTAACAATACCAGCCCATCAGATATTACCAATAAGGTGAATCGGATTTAGAGTGGTTTTTTTTTTTTTTTAGTAACATATGCACTAGCTAACTAGTTGGGAGGAAAAGGGAGAGAGAGGGCAGTGGAGAGACAGAGACTTAACAGCTGATTCTTAAAGAAATTTAGAAAGATGATGTAAGACACTGGGATTAAAATTGATTATTGAAATCTTTGCATGATTTCAATCCAGCCATCACCTGGGGTAGCAGTTTGGGAGGGAGAAGAGATATTTAAGTGTTTGCATGTCAGCCTGCACCCAGTGCCACCAAACACACTCTCCCAGTCCCTGCCAGGGCCCACACCTTGGTATGCCAGGCAGGTCCACGCTCACGTCTGCCTGTTCTGGGATTCTTCTGAGACTGAGGCCCAGGATTCTCCATCACTAACTCCCACGCTGGACCGTGTGTAGCAGCATAGCAAAGAGAGTGGAGTAATTAAGCTCTGCCCTCAAATTACATAAAGGGTAAGTAATTAGGACTCTCTCTCTGAGCATCTGTTTAAAGAAAGAAATCGTAGCAATTTTCTTACAGGAGCAGGATCCAGATTCTTGTATTCAATATCCAATCCCATATGCTGAAAAGTTTCCAATTTCTCTTTTGGTAGCAGATGCGACTCTTCAAAGTGCGGGGAGGCAGTATTAGAGATACAAGGTTCATCTAATGCCAGGAACTCAGCGTGGGCTCACTGTAATTTCCAGATGAGATTTTAGTGCGGTGCTCACAGCACAGACAAAGGAACCAGGTCACTGAAGCAGAAATCATGATTATTGCCCCCACCTGCCCTCAGAATTTGCCTGCGCTCTTTGGAAGTTTTCACGAAGCTCTGTGTGCTAGAATTATGGAAAATCAGCAGGGTTTTCACATGTGCATCCTGGAAGAGAAACAGAAGGATGCTACTCATTTGTGGCCATGCACCTGGCTTTTTATTTTATTGAAAAAAGAAATCAAGGCTCTTTTATTTTCCCCTTTACTTTTAGACTGCAGAACTTTCTCCAGTGAGGCCCCCCTGGGTTGTGTCGGGTTTGGGACATCTGTATTAGCCGGGACTCCTAAGCCAGGACATTGCAGACATGGTGTGTGTAATAATGCACAGAAGATTGAATAGGTGACTGTCATCAGACCCTGAACTCAAAGAAGCAAAAATAACTTATTTTTTACACCACAAATGTCAGAGAATTTTTCACACATCACATCTCTTGCTGCAGCCAGCATGAGTTTGCAGGCCAAATGCTGGTCCAACAAGAGTATTTTCTATTTCTTTAAACAAAAAATTTCAATTTGAAAATTTAATAATATTTCTAAACACCATTTATATAAAAATATTACAATTGGGATTTTTCCTAATGATTCATTAGCATTTTAGTGTTTCATAAAACAATGTCTTCCAGCAAGAGAACTGACTACAAAATTTTTGTCTCCATTAGAAACTATTGCTTTAGTTAGGAAAAACAAACACCACAATGTGGTTTGAACAATAACAACAAAGTCATTCTTAGTATGACAGAATATAATTCTATGTATTTTGCAAATGACCATGTCCTTAGAGGTTAATTTTCCAAAGTTTAAAGAACGTTTAGATAAAGTAGGAAATCCATACA
This sequence comes from Avahi laniger, assembly GCA_963575035.1. Taxonomy (NCBI): domain Eukaryota; kingdom Metazoa; phylum Chordata; class Mammalia; order Primates; family Indriidae; genus Avahi; species Avahi laniger. Next base: position 1,534 of record CAUYSK010016008.1, on the reverse strand, counting down.
ATGGCAAACTACAGAGCAATATAAAGGCATAAACTATCAATATGCAAAGCAATGGAAGTGGATCTCAGAGGCATTATTCAAAGCTAGTGTCCAAAGGTTCTCACATGCTGTGTGGCTGCCAGGAGTCGGGAGAGTTGGAAAGGCATTGCAGGGGAATGAGGGGAGGCTCTGGCAGTGAGGGACGCTTCTGTGTCCTGCCTGCCATGGTGGCTACATCAGTCCGTACGTGTTTCGCAGTTCAAAGAGCTATACACACCAAAGAATTCCATTTTACTGTATGTTAACTTTTAAAAATCTCCTTTGATAAAGCAATTGTTTTTCTACTCCCACTCAAAACTTCTGGGTAACAATCATCTGCTGTGCTCAGAATCCTGTTTGCAGGTAAATGGCTACTTAACATTTTTATATATGTTCATGGAAAAAATATAGTAAGACTTTCACATAAAATGATACAAATAATATAAAATCTATAATCCCTGAATATAGGTCATGTATTCTGAATGAGTAGGGTCTAAAATAATGAGATTCTGCCTTGTTTAATGAAACACCTTCTGCAGACTGGAATTTTCCTTATTTTTTTCTAATACTCTAATGCCAGCATTGAATTCCGACTCAGGCACCAGACTTCGCATCTTTAGACAAAATAGCTCTGCTAATTGGTCAGGTGGTCCCCCGCAGCCCCACCATCTGCTGCTCCTGTAACTCCCAGCATTTTGTCAGAGCACTGCACAGCTGTCCTTCTTGCTAACCAGTTAACCAAGCACAGAGACGTCCAGAGAAGATGGTTAGAGTCCACCCAACACAGAGTCCTCTGAATGAAAGCGGATTTTGGAGTGGCTTCCCTCTGTATGACTCTTTCCCTGTGCTCTGTCCACTGGGGCTTGGCCAGGGACGTGGCATGTCCTCAGGCTGTCCTCTGAGCTTCGTCAGGGCACACGACGCCCCCTCGACACCTGCTCTCGCTTTTCCTGCCCGCCCCCCTTCCGCAGCCCCTGCGGCCCTTTGCGGCTGTCGCTGTCCCCGCCAAAGCGCACGCAGGCGAGCTGCTTCCTCTCGCCACCTCTCCCGACTAATGCCTTGTCATCTACCAAGTCCTGAGGATGGAGTCACGGAGCAGGTGACAGGGAAGCTAAGAGCAGAAGGAAACTGCTAGAACTCGGAGGCCGAAGGCGGAGAGGAAGCCTCACACCGTGTGCAGCCAGGGTGCTTTAGAGGTAGATGGAACTTCCACGCTTCCGTTAGCACTGCTGCCAAATTCTTAGTTCTTACTATGTGAACAGTGGGCTGATGAAGGGTGATATCTGGGGCAATCTGGTCTGTGCCAAATACATCGGCGACAAAAGTCGGGCCTATTTGCCATCCGCAGTAACGTCCCTACCATGTTCGCAGTATGCAGAGGACCTCGTTGATACGAAGCTGCCAGCGACATGCGATCAGGGTTTCCTCGTGGCGGACACGCGAGTGGGACGGTCGTAACTGACATCGGTGGCGTGGAGACAGCCAACATGCTGCCTGACGAGGATGACACAGCTTC
>CAUYSK010016006.1:0-10284 GCA_963575035.1 Avahi laniger | reverse complement strand
AAACCTATCCCCAACCCAAACCCCAACTCTAAACCCAACCTCAACTGCAACCCAAATCCCAACCCCAACACCAACCCTAACCATAACCCTAACACTAATATTAACCCTAAACCTAACACAAACCCTAAACAAAACCCAAACTCCAACCCCAACGCCAACACCAACCCCAACTCCAACCCTAACCCTAAACCTAACCCGAAACCCAACCCAAACTCTAACTCTAACCCTAACCCTAACCCTAATATTAACGCCACACGTTAACATAACCCTAACCCTTAACACAACCCTAATCCCAACACTAACCCACACCCCAACCCTAACGCCAAACACAACCCCAACCCAAACCCCAACCCCAAACCCAATCCTAAACCTATCCGTAACCCTAACCCTAATCCTAACTCTAAACCTAACCCCAATCCTAACCCTAACCCTAACCCTAAACCCAATGCCAACCCTAACCCTAACACTAAACCTAACCCCAACCACAACCCTAGCTGCAACCCTAATCCTAAGCCTAACACAGACCAAAACCATCTTGATAATAAATATTTAAAATGAAGCCTTTATTTTGTCCATATTGGCAATTGGAATCAGGGTATTTGTGAAGATCGTATAGGATTCTGGCCGTGTGTGCACTGCATGATGTTGGAGAATGGGCAGCTTTTTTTTGTTTTAGAACTACCCTTATTAGATTCTCAAGAGGTGTGCTAAATATTATGCTTTCCTTTGTAAATGGTCTTTAAGTATTTCAATTAAATGGTGATTTATTTTAAAAATCAGCAATAACAAATATGTAACAGAAGCCTATGTATTACAGAATTCTTAATCTTTAACAAATACATTTAGAGCCATTGCATATTTATTTAACATATAATTGCTATCTAATTTAATCTAAATTAAATGGTTGCTTGAAACCTATAATTTGGAGGGTTCCTGGACCTTCTTTTATGGAAGGAAAATAAGAAATCATCAGTTTTGCCCAGAGGGTCAATACTTGTCTTTTAAAATCAGGTATTTCGGTCTTGAAATAAAAAACTTAGGTCATTTGGGAAATGCAATTCCAAGGAATGTTTTTGGCAATGAGATATCTGTCCCCATTTTCCTTAGAAGGGAATAATTTGTCTTTCTACCATTCAACAAACTTTCATAATTTAGCTGATACTTATCCAGTACTTTGAAGATGAATTATCATCTGTTTATGAGGAGTATACACATTAAAATTCAATAGAGAGGTATTCGTTGTTGTGTGCTTGTTTTTAAACAAAACACTAGCAACTGGGTATTATGTGTCAGGTACTGTGCTAGTTAAAAATATCAATTTTAAAAAAACAGCAATTAGTTATGAACTAACCTTGAGTGTAAGTAGAGCAAACTAATGGATAAGATTTTTGGCAATGGTCAATTACAAATGTTACCATGACCATCATTGCCTGGGCTGAATTTAGGGAGTGCTGCCATGAATTAATGCTATGCTGAAGTTGAAATGCAAGCTCAGATCCAAGGGTTAGTTTGAAAAGGAATTGGAGGGGTTTTTTTTGGTGGCTGGGGTGATATATTTTCTTTCAAACTGAAAATTATCAGAAGAATCCAAGTAGATATTTCTTTTTCTGAAAATCAGCTTTTATTAATGTAAGTTAAAACTCGAATGAGAAGAACAGGTTACAGTTATTAATGTTTGAAGATTATTTTTCAGACACAACTGGCACTGTGATTGCAGCACGAATACATTAAACTTGTGCTTCGATATTATTTGCATTTAGCCACAGTCACGTGGCTGGGAGGGCAGGTCCTGAAGTCAACCAATCCAACTTCATATCACAGCTTTTCCATTGTCTGACCTTGTTGCCTAAGCAAATTAATTTCCTTATTACTCATTTTCCCACTTGGGCAGTTGTGTGATGATTAAATGAGAATGCATTTCAAACACTCAGCATGGTGCCTGGGTATGTTAGGGCTCATTAACATTAGTTTGTAAATGATATAAGGATAGGGACTGCCTCTGCTTGGCTTATAACTATATCTTTATTGGCCAGCACAGACCCTGGGGCACATTGCAAACTCTCAACAAATATATCTTCAATGAATGGATCTGTCACAATTATTTTATGGAGTACTCTTGAAGACATGGTATGTTAGCTTCACTGTGTAAAACTAAATCAGTTAGATGGCTCACGAGATTAAAAAAAATTTTTTCCTTATTAGTTTTATAGAGCTATGTAAGAAACAGTCTGTGGCAAGAAAGACTTAAGACTTTTCTCTTTGGCGCATTATGTTTCTTTGGTCTTGAACTTCTTTCCCAAACACCCCTTCCCTCCTCCCCTCCATCCTTGACAACGAAAAGATTTTTTACTTATACTGGCCACAGTATCTATTTAAAAACATTCTTAAAGAAAGGAAAATAGACATTCTATAGCAGATATATCGCAAGAACATAACATTTTTCATGCTTTTCTATACTTTTCTCCAAAAATTGTTCTCTAGTATTACTGTCGGCCCTGAATCAAAAAAGTTGGGTATTATGGTTAAGAGCATGGACTCCAGAGCCAAGAGATTTTAAATCTTACCTCTGCTGTTTTTTTCTTGGACAATGTGTTTAACTTCTCTATGTTTATTTTCTCATCTTTAAAATGAGAATAATGGTAATACCACTTTCATATTTTTTAAGCATTAGATAGGTTTTAAAATATTTAGTACAGAGCTTACCCTGTGGTAAGCTCCATATGAACTTTAGCTATTATCACACATTCATCTAGGTACATAAGGTCTGCTTCAGCTCTCTCAACTATTTATTCATCAGTAATTTAATTAACATTTATCGGGAATGCCCAGCACTGTACTAGACACAAAGTCACTAAGATATGTTCCTGTTCTCTGACAGTTTATAGCTTAGGAGGGTGGACTGACAAATTAGGAACTATAGAAAAATAAATGGCTGTGAAGGAGGCACATAGAAATACATCTACAATGTGCAAGGTGATCAGGATGTTGCTTACACTGAATTTAAAGTATTAGTATGAGTTAGCTGGGTGTGAACAGGACATTCCATCAGTGGAAGCTCAGAACTTTGGGCCACTATTTGACTGCAGTCTTTATCAAACTGTATGACTAGTTGCATGCAAGTCAAGAGAAAAGTGAGTGTAGGGATATGGCTGAAGATGGGGCTAGAGAGAGAGAGAGACCGTGTCTTAAAGGATTTGAATTTAGTCCTGAAAAGTGGGAGAAGCCAGTGACAGGTGGCTGATGGCTGGTATGTGGAGCTCACTGCTCTGTGCTAGTGAGCCTAGAGTTTCCTGCTAGCATGCTTGCCCATCTCAGATCCAAGCTCTTCGCTTACCTTGTACACTCTTTTAGCCAGCTAAGTCCTCCTAGCTTTCCCAGAGCACAAGATATGTTAGTTAGAACAGCCTTGCAGGGTCCAACCTGCTGTGGCCAATGATATCTCTTTAATAGAGCCCTTGTTTCTTTGGGAGAGCTCACAGTTCTATACATCTCTCTGCTTGAGAAAGCTCACCTAATCTACATGAAATCATGCTCATCCAGGAGTGACGTTCTTATGTTCTTTTTCATAGAATGACCCACAGATTTTGGCTTCAGTACAGGATCACAGAGGACCCAGCTGCGCTGACTCTATGTTCAGTATCTCATCACAACTGAAAAACTCATCATAACCTTATTTTCTTCCAAAACCCACCTCCCTCAGATTGTACCATCTGTTCAACAGTTTTCAAAATGCCCATTTTATACCTAATCGTACTTGGTGATTAGTATAGAATAGTGAGACTAGATGAATCCTTTGAGCACATGGTGACCCAAATTGGTTACTTTACCTCATTCCAAATGAAAAGTAAACATGCTTTAAGTGTGTAGATTTTTAAAAAAATAATCCCATGACAGATTAAAGTGTGTAGATTTTTTGAAACATTGTTTTTTGTTCTTCTTATTTTTAAGAGGCAGTATGATCAGTGGTTAAGCTGTCAGACTCTAAAGTCAGAAAGTCTGACATGAGTCCTGATTCTACTACTTTCTAGTTGTGTGACCTTAGGGATGTTATTCAACTTTCCTAACTCTGTTTGTTCCTCTTCAGAAGGGTGGATATTTTCTGTAGCTACTTAATAAGGTTGACATGAGTATTAAATGAGAGAAACATCTATCTAAAGCCCAAGACCTGGCACAGGATAAACATTTTAGATTGCTAATTGTTGTAGTTATCATTATTATCCTAACCTTCCCTATACTTTTAATGTATTTCCTAAACTAAAATTAAGATATTGATTTTTCTTAGAACTCTATTATATTCAGGGATGTGTGAAAACTTAGAAGCTTACAACACTGTCCATTTATTTATTCCCTCCCAGTTATGTAGATCACCAGTCTGTAGAACTGCCTGGGCTCTTAGCTTCAGGTCTCACGAGGCTGATATCAACCCCTCAGCCAGGCTGGAGCCTTAATCTGGAGACTCTGGGAAAACTTCTCTTCTGAGCACATTCAGGAGGCTGAAATTCAGTCCCTGGAAATTGTACAACTGAAGTACCCATTTCCTTGCTGGCTAGAAGCCATCAACATGGTCCTCCTTATTTTCAAGTTATCAATAATGTATCGAGTACTTCTTATGCTTCAAATCCTTCTAAATTTTTCTGCTGTGACCTGCTGGAGAAAACTTTGCTGTTAAAGGACTCATGTGACTAGATTTTCGTCTCCCTCTCCACCCTCACAAACTCCCCAAATCTCTCTTTTGATTTATTTACTCAAAGTCAACTGAAAAATCATTTTGCCACCACAGGCCTGATAACACATAATATTCACAGATGTCACACACACTCAAAAGGGAGGGGATTATACAAGGGCAAAGGTTACTGGGGATCATTCTGAGAATCCCACCTACCACAGTATCTCACTGAAATGGAATCAGGTAAATTTGAATAGAATAAATTCATTCCAAATTCATGAATTCTTTCAAGACAAATGTATTGAGCACCTACTCTGTACCAAGCTATTGCTAGATTTGAAAGTGGTAATCAAGTCTTGGCAATTTATCTTTGTGAACTGAAGTTTAAAGAGCAGGATCATCTGGAAATAACACGTTCCTGTTTATCATGCTTGGTTTTCTATGCTTCATTTTGCTCTTTTTGGAACTGTAGTCTATATGATCTTATATTGACATAATCAAATAATTCTAGAGCCAGATTTACTAATGTAAAAACTGAATAAATGAAAAGGATGATACCATCCAAAAGATATTGCCTATTTATCTAATAGAGCTCTGAAACCATGAATAGGGATGATGGGGTGGGGTGAGGAAACGATAATTATTGATACTGCTTGTGTGCTGTAAGCTGGGTGAATGCATTTTACATACGTTATTTCACTTAAGCTAAAACTAACATTACTATTTCTGTGTCAGAAATGGGAGGTGGAGGCAAAGGTTTGCAAATATGTAACACTGTAAATATTTAAGTCTATGTCCTCTGTTATTTTCTGAGTCTCCTCTAAGCAGATGCATATCCTCTATCTATTACACTTTATTTGTTTTATAACACTTTATTTTATGACAATTATCTTTGTCTGTGTCAAACTGTATTTGTGTACATGTCCCTTCTATTTTAGTTCTTTAAAGCCAGAATTCTATCTTACTCATTCATGTATTTCCCTAGCTATTATTTAGAGTATTTACTCAGTAAATGCTGGTTAAATGTGAACAGTACAAACTACTGTGATGGGATCTTCATTGCTTAACATGAGGCTGACCTGCTTTTTTTCCATCCCACTTGGCCAATTATGCATGAGCGTCAGTGAGAGAATAGATCTCATGCGTTTGATGCATTATTGAAAACAGCAGTAAAAAACTAGTGATTGGCAAATCAAGTTGCAGTTGGGGTTTGGCAAAAACAATTTTGTTAAGGGGTAGGAAGGAATGGCCCTATGATGTCCAAAAGCATTTTCTAGGGATTTTTTTTTTCTCACTGGTTTTATCCTTCCCATATTTTAAAGGGAAATTTAATTCATATGCTTCTGGTTTGTTTACACTTAATGCACCAAAGCAATGATTTGTCAAAGATATTTGGTGTCTAGGAACTCTTTCTGAAGTACTTTTTTTGAACTGGAAATTGTGTCTGAAAATATGGGCAGTAGTAACATGTATAAGTAGGCAGCAAGGAACCGTGGGAAATGCACTTACTGAAGGATTTGGGATCTCACTTCAGGTACGTTGTTAACTACCTTTATAATTCAACTTTCTGGATCTTAGTTTCCTCATCCAGTTCTTACAACGAAAGAGTTGGAATGTATAATCTTGAAACTAATTTCTAGATCTAAAGTCCTAGGATTAAAATATTTTATTAAAAGTGTAAATACTGAGCCCCTGCAATGTGCCAAGCTCTGTTTGATAAACTGTGTTTATCATTTTTAGTTGGCTTTTTTATGACTAAATATTACTTTCAAATCTGTGAGGTAGAATAAATAATATTCAGTTATATTTGTAAGTTAGAAAACTGAGGTTCAAATTGATTTTATAATATCTATAATATCTATTTGAAGTATCAGATTTTTATATAAAACTATAGCATATAGTAAGTATTTAAATAGTCGTTGATTTGAAGTTGCATCATAGATGGATGGATGAACGAATGGATTGATGGATAGTCAAAACAGCAGTCAACCGTTTTTGCCATTTTTATTCTTGAGAATTCCTGAGGATACACTTCACTTTTCAGAAATAATGGCATTGAAATAATTCCTTGTCTCAGATGTTTAGGCTACAAAGCAAATATTCATTTGCTTTCAAAAGGTGCTGAGAATATAAACTTACCTCCTGGAGCATCATTGAGTAGAAGAGTAAAAGGGTTTTTACTGTGGTTGAAAGTGCCTTCTTTAAAACATATGCAGTATTTATAGGGCTGCTTGGAATAAGCCAACTGAAAGATTTAATGATAATAATCTCCATATTTCTTCTAAAATTGATTTCCGGATTCAATGAACTTGGAAAGAGTCCTGGGACATCAAATAAGTAAAGATCTTAACCTGAAATGAATCTTCAGAATATGTTCATAAATTTACATTTTAAACATGACCAGAATGTATATCTTTGCCCATTATTAAGGTGATACTTTAATGAAAATTTTTCATTTGCATGAAATAAACCTTTTTGGCTACGGATGAAAGGATTTTATGGTAGTGACAATGGTTTTGTGAGTTAAATGATCCCGACATCATCAGGAACGAATCACAAGTGCCTACCATATGAATTACAGCACCACAAGTCTTAAAAAGGTATTTCTGTGGAAAGCATTCCTCCCATCTGCAACAATCAGATTCTGCTTTGAAGTCTTGCTGTAGAGCCTCACGATACGGGAGACTGCCACATGTTACCCGAATTTCTCTCTCAACTTCAGTTTGATTGCATTTTCCTAAAGAACAACATGGTAACTTAATGATCAAGGGGTTTAGAGAGGAAAATGGCCACAGTTTTTATAATATTAGACTTCACTGGATATGCATTCTTCAGTAATCCTTTCTGGATTTAACCTTAGAAAATACACCAGTGGATGTGCAAAATTAAATTTCTAATTAAAATGGGACAAAAATGTGTGACTCCTTGGCTCCCTACTCTATTGAATATATCATGAAGTTCTTCACAACATTTCAGGCCCAAGTGAAACTAACCTGTTAATAAATGAGTAAATTGGTATTGAGGTTTTTTAGCCATAAAAGAAAGAATTACAAAAATGTTAAAGCCAGGTGCAGTGGCGTGCAGTCCCAGCTGCTCAGGAGGCTGAGAGGAGATTGCTTGAGCCCAGGAGTCTGAGGATAGCCAAGGTAACATAGTGAGATTGCATCTCTAGAAGAAAAAAAAGAAAAAGAAAAAAGATATAAATCGTCAGAAGATATCAGGTGTCAATATTTCCAAAGAGGCCTTCACTATCATTGACCTCTGCTCCACTGCCTCGCAGCATGAGGATGGGGGCTGGCAATATCACATTTGTTTTTTACTAGAGGCTTTCCTCAACAGATGCAGAGAATCACAGTAGGGGAAGACAAGTAAATGGTGGACTGGGATCAGCAAAGTTAAGAGATTTACAAGTAGAAGTAAAATGACTTGTCTAATCAATCACTTTGTCTCACCATTTATTAACCAAATGAATCATGATCCAGGTCCCTTTCTGAGAGTGGACCGCTGACTCTAGAGTCTGATCCATTTGGTTACAGGATGGCAGGACAGCAATGGTGACTAAATTGTAGGTTGGAGAGAATTCCTTTAGGCTGGGCCTCCGTAGAGACTTCCAATACTATAATATTTCCAATTTCATAATAGAAACAGACTTTGGGGGAGTATCTCTCATGTCTCTGAGCTCCTTTCAAAATATTAGAGGTGTCCTCAATAGGCATTGCTAAACACACATAGGGTTTTATTTTTTATTATTTCAGAATATTACAGGGGTACAGAAGTTTTGGCTGAATAAATTGCTATTGTACCATTTGAATCCAAGTTGTAAGTGTGCCCATCCCACAGATAAGGTGCTTTGTATCCCTTAGGTGTGAATTTACCCATCCCCTCCCCCACCACCTCCTTAATTTCTGATGAATGTTATTTCCATATGTACACATAGGTGTTGATCTATTAGTTCCAATTTAATGGTAAGTAAATGTTGTGTTTGTTCTTCCATTCTTGTGATACTTCACTTAGAAGAATGGTCTTCAGCTCCATCCAGGTTAATTCAAGAGGTATTAGTTCACCATTTTTTATGGCTGAGTAATACTCCATGGTATACATATACCACATTTTATTAATGCACTTATGAATTGATGGACACTTGGGTTGTTTCCACATCTTAGAAACTGCAAATTGTGCTGCTATAAACATTTGAGTGCAGGTGTCTTTTTTATAGAATATTTTTTTTCCTTTGGCTAAATATCCAGTAGTGGGATTGCTAGATCCAATGGAAGTTCTACTTTAGTTCTTTGAGGTATCTCCATACTACTTTCCATACAGGTTGTACTAGTTTGCAGTTCCTCCAGTGTGTATGAGTGTTCCTATCTCCCCACATTCATGCCAGCAGGCTTTGTTTTGGGACTCTTTGACATAAGGCATTCTCACTGGAGTTAAGAGATAGCTCATTGTGCTTTTAAAACAATAAGATGCAAAAAGTTTGACTGTACTTCATTCCCATCTTGCCTTTACGTGCTGTACTATTTGGATTCTATTCCATACTCTGGTGAAAAAAAGAAGTTAGCAATAAGAAGAGTAGGCCTCCTTCTATCCTTAAATAATACATAATGATACTAGAATCAGATAAATGCTAGTATAAAATGGCCATTCTGATTATACATGGGGCTATTAGTTGCAATCATATATAAAACTGAAAGTCTAATGCCATACTTAAATATCTAAAAACAGAGAATTGGTTGGTACATTAATGAATTTAAAATGATAGTGCAGAGGACATGAAAATTATTTCCACTATATTGACATTTGTAAGTATCTGTTAAAAAAAACAATGATTCTGTTTTATTTAGAAAATATAGACAACAAGCAGCATGAAATATACAAAAGTAGAATAAGCTATCTCTGGTTGATGAAACTATGGATTCATTATTATATAATTATTTTATGACTATTATTAAAGATAATACATTTACATAATATTTAACAGTATATAGCATATTTATAGTATATAAAATCATACATATATAATTATATATTTGTTATATATTATAATACTAATATTATATATTATAATTTATTCAGACATTATAATATATAATATCAAATATAATATGTAACATTTTTATTACATATTGTTATATTTTATTTATTTTCTATCATTGTCCAAATTTTCTACAATGAACACCTGTTATTTTTGGTTTTTAAAATAGGTTTTTTAATGAACATTAAAATAAAGCAAGTTAGGCTTATTTCCTTTCACGACCACTATTCTCTGGGAACTAGTGAATGTTGAGAACCCAGTTCCATCTCTACGTCCAGTGGCTGCTTGAGCTCACAGTGCACCTTGATATGGGAACATGTTTTCTAATTTGATCGCTTAGCACATCAGCCTTCACACTCAGGACACTCTAACCCCCCTGAGGAAGGTCTCTGTTATAATTTTTCAATTCTGAAGGTAATATTAAGTATAATCTTCTTAAGTATTACCTAGTGTGACAAGTAGGATGAGCTTTTGTGTATTTTGTGAAGCTAGAAGTAAATACAATTATATGACACTTGCAATCATGTCCATTAAAAATATATTACATGACCTCTAATAAAATAGATACACACACACACACACA
>CAUYSK010016004.1:0-13066 GCA_963575035.1 Avahi laniger | reverse complement strand
TGATGTATGCCTTAAAGATATTTAAGAACAGAGGTGTCTAATGTCAAGTTGGTTATGTCTCTACAGATAATCTCTTCTCCGTAAATAGCCTCCCTTCCTTCTCCAACCTACTGCCTCCCCTCACTTAAGCCACAGTCAACTCAGCTATGTCAATGGTCTGCAGCAAATCCTGTTGCAGAGAATTTTCTTGCTAGAAAGCTGAAGAATGGCATATGCATCTGAAAATGTAGGAGATTACTAGGTTTCTTACCTGGGCCTGAGATATAGGACACACACAAGGGACAGAACATGCAAGAGAGCAGACAAATCCATCAACTAACCTGATTCTGGAAATGCAGAAGAAAATCTCCAGAGGTCATCACAACAATGTGAGCCCCTGATATGTGAGGATAGTTATTGAACTTTTACTCGGTGTGAAATTCCAAGGTTCAAAATTGTTGAGGCCAACAGATTGGAGCTGAGCTTATCCAGTTCTTAAAGCAAGGAAACCTCAAAGACATCTTTGTTACACTTATATGACTAGTGCAAGAAATTAGGCTGAAATGGCATAGCTAGACCATGAATTTGTCCTGGCCTGTGCCAGTCACCCTGAGATAGAAGATTGTCCATGTAGAGATCAATTAAGCCAAGTATGTAAATTGACCAAAATTCTCATGACTTATTTTGATAACTTTCCATACACGATGAATATCTGTATTAAAATCAGTGAATAATAATTAAAAACAGTTCTAAACTTGCAATCCTTTATTTCTGAAAATCTCGATCGACTACCTCTGCCTTGCTTTTAGCTGACTTTGGTGGTACCTGATTTAGGATAGTAAATACCGTATACAATTTTCACATGACTGGCTAGCTGCTAGTTGAATCCAAAACCTCCTCATTTTTAATCATAAATTTTATTATTTCATTTAAATCTTGTCACTTTCTGATTTGCTCAATACTTCAAATCCTTAAGGAATAAATTTAATTTTATTTCATAATTTTTCTATGGTCTTGATTTTTAGGTATAGGGAAGAAAACCAATCTTTTAGTGATCCTAATTAAATGTGTGTCTATATAAAGGCATTTTAGAGTGCAGTGAAAAACATTCAGTGAGATTGACATATTAGTATGAATGGATTCACTCTATGGAGGCAGTATATTTGGAATCTCTTAATGGATTTAAGATTGACTGACAGGATGGAGAAGCTTCTGCCTGCCAGTGACTCTCAGGTTAATTTGAGACTTCCATTATTCATGTAATCTCTCATAATCATCGTGTAACTTTGTCATAATTTCTGTTTGACTTCGTATATGAAATTAGTGTCCTTGCTGGCAGTGACCCACAAATGGTTAATTTTCTGTTGTCTCCATAGTTCTTTGACTAATTTAGATTTAGTATGCAGTAACTTATTTTCTAGTTTTTGAAAGTTGAATTAATTGAGCAATTGGCCTTTTTCAGAATTCAGTTCTATTTTAAGTAACTTTTCCTGATTTTAAATTCTTATTCAAATTTAAAGCAGATCATTATTTAAAGAAGACTTAATATTATTTGAATGAAATTTAATGTTATAAGCTTTTATTAAGAAACCAATTTACATTTTATCATTTTTTTCTTTATGTTAAATTATTATGGGTACATAATAGTTGTATATCTTTATAGCATACATGCGATGTTTTGATACAGGCATACAATGTGAATTAATCAAATCAGGGTAATTAGGGTATCCAACATCTCAGGCATTTATCATTTCTAATTTTCATACCCATTAACCATCCTCACTTTAGCCCCACCTCCCCACTACCCTTCCCAGCCTCTGGTAACCATCACAGTACCCTATGTCTCCATGACATCAATTGTTTTTAATATTTAACTCCCACATATCAGTGAGAACATGCGAGATTTGTTTTTCTGTGCTTGGCTTATTTCTCTTAACATAACGTTCTCCAGTTCCATCTATGTTGTTGCAAATGGCAGGATTTCATTCTTTTCTGTGACTACATAATATCCCATTGTGTGTAAGTACCTTATCCATTCATCCATTGCTGGATGAATTCCAAATCTTGGTTATTGTGACAGTGCTGCAGTACACATGGGAGTGCAGATATCTTTTTGATATACTGAATTCCCCCCTTTGATATATACCTGGCTGTGGGATTTCTGAGTTATATGTAGTTCTATTTTCAGGTTTGAGGAACCTCCATATTGATCTCAATAGCGGTTGATTAATTTACACTTCCACCAATAGTGTACAAGGGTTCCTCTTTGTCCACATCCTTGCCAGAGTTCATTATTGCCTGTCTTTTCAATAAAAGCCCTTTTAACTCGGGTGAGACAATATCTCGTAGTTTTGATTTGCATTTATCTAATAACTAAATATGCTGAGAATTATTTTACACACCTGTTGGCCATTTGTATGTCTTCTTTTGAGAAATGTGTATTGAGATCCTTTGCCCACATTTTAATCAGATTTTTTAATTTTTTCCTATTGAGTTGCTGGAGCTCCTTATATATTCTAGTTATTATCCCATGTCAGAGAGGTAGTTTGCAAATAGTTTCTCCCATTCTATGGAATATCTCTTCCCTTTGTTGATTGTTTCCTTTGCTGTGCAGAAATTTTTTAGCTTGTTGTGATATCATTTGTCCAATTTTGCTATGGATGGCTGTGCTTTGGGGATATTACTCAAGACATTGTTGCCCAGATCAATATCCTGAAATATTTCCCCAATGTATTATTTTAGTAGTTTCATGGTTTCGGGTCTCAGATTTAAGTATTTATTCCATTTTCATTTTATTTTTGTATATAGTGAGAGATAAGGGTCTAGTTTCATTCATCTGCATATGGATATACAGTTTTCCCAGCACCATCAATTGAAGAGACTGGCTTTTCCATAATGTGCGTTCTTGGCAACTTTGTTGAAGATAAGTTCACTATAGATGTGTGATTTTTTTCTGGGTTTTGTATTCTATTCCATTGGTCTATGTGTCTGTTTTTATGCCAATACCATGATATTTTGATTATTACAGTTTTGTAATATAATTTAAAGTCAGGGAATATGATTCTGCCAGTTTTGCTCTTTTTGCTCAGGATGGCTGTGGCTATTCTGGGTCTTTTGTGGTTACATATAAATTTAAGGATGATTTTTTCAAATTTCTGTGAAGAAAGTCTTTGGTATTTTGAGGGGGATTGCACTAAATCTGTAGATTGCTTTGGGTAGTGTGGACATTTTGACAATATAGATTCTTCCAATCCATGATCATGGAATATCTTTCCATTTTTTTGTGTCCTCTTTCAATACTTTTCATTAAAGTTTTCAGAATTATAGTATTTTTAACTTTTTGGTTAAGTTTAGTATTTTATTTTATGTGTAGCTATTGTATATAGGATTAATTTCCTCATTTCTTTTTCAGATTGTTTACTGTAGGCATATAGACATGATTGATTTTTGTATGTTGATTTTGCATCCTGCAACTTTACAGAATTTGTTTATCAGTTCTAGTAAATTCTTTTGTGAAGTGTTTAGGTTTCTCTCTATGTAAGATTGTATCATCGGCAAACAAAGATAATTTGACTTATTCCTTTCCAGTTTGGATGCCCTTCATTTCTTTCTGTTGTCTGATTGCTCTAGCTAGAACTTGTAATACTATGTTGAATATCAGTGGTGAAAGTGGTCATCCTAGTGGATCATCAGGGGTAATGGTTACCCCGTTTCCACTCTTCGGTTTCTGGACCTGTGAATTCTGGCTATGGGAAAAATAGCACCACATATTGAAGTTTGGTTCAGAGCCTCCTGGAAAACCTGTCCCAGACTTGCAAGATATTACCACCTAGCTGGCACTGTAATGCGTCTCCAAAAATACACTTGACAGTTCTTTTAAGCCAATTGCTTTAGAATGATGATAATGTGGTAAGACCAATGAATTCCATGTACACAGGCCCATTGCTAAACTTCAGTTATATTATAAGGCATCTTCTGAGTCCACAGGTGGTAATTTTGGCATCATTACATGGAGGGAAGGCAAATTAGGACTGGGACTGAATTACGCCACTGTCTTTCCTGGGTCTCCAGGCTGACACTTCTCAGCCTGGTGGGACTTCTCAGCCTCTAGCATCACATAAGTCAATTCGTTATGATTAATCCCTTTCTAGATGGATATATGGATATAAACATTGATATGGATATATACTATTGTTTCTGCTTCTCTGGAGAGCCCTAATTGATATGCTCTTTAAGCAGTCATCCTTTATTCCTTCCTCCTCCCAGCTGTTAGCAATCACTAGTCTACTTTCTGCCTCTAAAGGTTTAGCAACTCAGAGTATTTCATGTAACATTTCGCAGTGACTCAAAAAGTTAAACAGAATTACCATAGTACCCAGTAATTCCACTCCTATGTATATATCCCCAACATTGAAAACAAATAAACACTTGTACACATATGTTCATAGAAGCACAATTTACAATAACCAAAAGGTGGAAAACCCAAAATGCCCATCATTGAGAAAAGGAATATACCAATTGTTGATATACATGCAATGAAATGTTATTCAGCCTTAAAAAGAATGAAGTATCGATATATGCCACAATGTGGGTGAACCTTAAAGACATTACATTAAATTAATAACTCAGCCACAAAAGATCATATATCACATAACTTTTTAAACTATAAAATCTGTCGACATCAAAATCAAGTCTCTTTAAATATATGATAATTTTGATCATCCATGAGGTTATAGGTCAGCCAATAATATGTAGGAAATATCAAGATGTAACTAGCTTAGGAATTAATAATTAAATTTTATATTGAAACAATTTCATGTGAAGGAAAGAAAATAAGAACTAAGATTTTAAACACTGGTTATATTTAATTAAATATTTAATTATTGGCATCACAGTTTTTAATAAATATTTTTGAAACCCTGTCATGTACACAATACTTTCATAGGAAATTAAGATATAAATCTTTATTCTTCCTAGTCAAATGCTTCTACACTATGTCAGAAATTCTTGAATATGGTTTTTGTTCTTTCTTTATATTGGCTGTCTCATCTGTAAATTGAATTAAATTGGTCAATTAAATCATTAAAAACTAAATTGGTTAATATGGGTAAAATGCTTAGAACAATACTGGGCACTTAAGTCACTATATATTAGTTATAATTATTATTATAGATAATTTAAAAATTTAAATAATAGGTTATATTCATGTGGTAGCTAATTATGCCTTAATTATATTTCTGGAAACTTGTACTTTTGCATTTATTCTCTCATTTGTTTCTCACAACATTCTTTTCCTATAGATAAAAGACTCATCCTCCATTATAGATAGGCAACCTGAATTCAGAGATTTAAGGGACTAACTTAAGGTAACTCATGGTTACCTAGCTGGAAAGTCAAGCAGCTAGGATTTAAAAACCCATGCTTATTGTTGCATATGTTCACTAACTTAGGCGATGGTGTTATGGTTGTATAAATATGTCAAAATATATCAAACCTTACGTATTAAGTAACTGGTGTTAATTAATATGCCAATTATACAAATCTATATGTGTGCATACATATATATTTGTATGTTGTTTGTATGATGTATAATTGTTAACAGCAAACACATATTACACAGGGAGAAAAAGTTAAAATGAAATTGTCTTGAAAATACAAAATGAATACATCTCAAAGACTTTAATTCAATTCGTCAATTAATGAGGGAACTATTAAAATGTTGAAACTGGCTCAAAATACATTTGAGGAGCTGAGTATGTATAGACAATTAATAAAGACATGTTAAGATAAGTTTGATGAATTAGACACAGAACTGGATAACATCTGACAGAGTCATAAATAGTTTTTGATTATTTCTGGGTAAAAAAATATTTGCACTTCTACAAAATAATAATACCTAAGTTCAAATCAGATGTCACAGTGTTATCTAACAGCTTATTCAATAGTGAGTCAATCAGAGGTATGAGCCCAGAGCAGCATCTAAAGGACCCTTAGCGATATCTTTTGCCTATTGTCACATTTCAGATAACTTTGTACAGAAATATTTCTTCGTTTAGTTGAACACCAAATTTAGTTCATAATTTGAAGCATTTGCTATAAACAACGTGGAATTTTGAATAGGCTCTCAACATAATTCTCAATAATTGTAATTGCATTTTACTCAAAATTTTGCATAGCTCATGTCTTAGAGAACTATGTTTGTCTTTCAGGCATAAACCAAGAAAAAATGTTTTTATTCCCTTGGTCAAGATCCTACTGTGTATTGTACATGGCTAGAACCTATTATATAATATCTGTTTTATTTATATGTAGATTGAAAATATTTTTGGTATGCTTATTTTATTTTATTATATGTATATTATATATTTTTGGAAGAGTACAAATGAATGTTAAAAATTTACTGAAAAACAGTAATTATTATGCATTAATTACTCTTTAGATACTATCTGCTAATCACTTAAGTATTAAAACTTAACTCGTTTTTCATATACTGGCAACATTTTTCTCATTTCAATATAATACAGTCTAGATTGTGTTGAAACTTATTTAATATAACTGCATATTCCTCAACTGTCTAGAAGTCATCTATGTATAATATTTCGAAGAAAATAGTTATGTGGTAAATTACTTTTCAGCCTCAAATGAAATCAGTTTTTACAATAAGAAAAAAATTCATTTTTTTCAATTGTCATATGCTTTATTATTTCAAAAATACAATTATGCATGAAGAAGGAATTTAAATTAATTTGTGCGTTGAAGTTAATTAAGTCAAAGTCTTGACCTCACAATATCTATTAATACTTTAACTAGAGTTATACAGTATGTTCACTTGCTTAACAAATATTTATGTAATGTGAATATGTGCCAAGCATTGTTCTAGGCCGAGATGTAGCAGTGAACGTAAAAGACCAAAGCTCCTTAGAGACTACATTCCAGTGCATGGAGACATATCATACATCAATAAATTAGTAGTTATACAGTATGTCAGATGGTCCTAAGGATTGTGAGCAGAAAAAAAGCTGGGAAAGTATTGGGAAATTCAGGGTGGATAGCCGCAATTTTAAGTAGGATTTTTTGGGAAGGACTCACTGAGAAACTACCTTTCATTTAAGAATAAGAGCTGAAGAAAATGAAGAAATGAGCTGTAGGATACATAGAAAATGTGTACAGGCAAGAGCTGCTGCAAAAGCCATGAGTTAAGAGCAGGCCTTGCTGACTGATGAATAGATAACTTCAGTCTTTGTCAATAGGTAATTAGCTTTCATATGTTTAGAAACAGGACATAATCTTTGATGGTTTGTTAAATAACATATTAGCAATAAGGAAATTGAAGAATTTACATTTAATATTATCCAATATTTTATTCTTCTAGCCCAAATCAATGCCAAATTTAATTATAATAGATGCCAAAGCAATCTGACACTCAACAGATTAAACAGTTTCTGGAAGTGACGCAATTACCGCTTTGGGAGACCAAAGTCTAATTCTGAGTCCTTTATGCTAGTAATCACTACTTTTCTCCGTTCTGAGTAGCAACTCTAGGAGATAATCTTAGGACAGAGAGGGATTCATACTCTTTCTATATAAAATACATCAAAGCGTTGTGGTGCGATGGTTGTAGATGTTGTATGAGTAAAAATAAAACATGATGTTGATGACATATTTCATTTTTGAAAACATTCTTTAATACATTCATTTAAGTAAATTTTAGATCAAATGAATGAATACATGGTATGTATAAATTCAATCAGTAGTTACTTGTACAAATGAAGGGCATAAATCAGAAAATGTTTCATGACCCAACCAAGGTCATGAATCTGAGTCGCTTATTAATTAGAGCCTTCATATAATTTATGGTTTAAAAAAGTGTATGTATATATAAATATGTATATTTTACTTCACATAGTCAAACTGATCTTAAATGAAGTGGTATGGAAACAATTGTCTACCTAGCAGGTCTGCTAAGAGGCAGCCCAAGAGTTCCCATTTCCACCCATCTACTTTTGCTCAAGCATGCTAGTTATTTCTTTTAAATAGGCTAAATACCCCCACTCCATTCTCCTTTTGTTTACTTAACAAATCCTTAATAAATTGCATATTAATATAGTTCAACCTAAAAAAAAAAAAGAATCGAGTGTGTAAAGCTGTGGCGAAATGAGAAGCCAGTAATTCTAAATATCAGAGGTAATCAGTCAGTCTAATTATTGAAGTCACCATTTCCTCAGTCCCCGTGTGCTAAGTACTGGGTCCCTCCCGCGTGCCAGCTGGGTCCTTCCTTACCTGACTACTGTGCTCTCAGTGAGTATCTCCAGAGGAAAATTAGGTAACAATTGGGTGTTAACCACTGTGAATTCTATCCTGTAAGGAACTTATATCCCTCAGTTTCTGGCTGTTATTTCATGTTCTCTAGTACTTTCAGATAGTTGATTTTTATATTTTTTCAGAATTTGTAATTTTTGATGGCAGAAATGATAATCTCATATAAACTATTCATTGAAACATTCCTAGAAGACAGAATATAGGGTCCACATTTGAAGGGAGGAAATACATGATATTTGTCTAAGCTTCTGTAGTCCTTTTTGAATTACTAGACATTTATTATCCTGTTGAGCAAAATTTTTACATTTTGTTGACTGATGGATTGATTTGTAAGTGTGAGAACTGGTCAAGGAATTTTATTTTAATCATGTCTTTTCTGAATTTTAGAATACTGTATATAGAAAAGATAAGATAATGATTTTCCCTTTATCCAACCAAAACCTCATTTTCACATAATGATTCAAGCATATCTTATAAAATATCATAAAAGATTTATACAAACATTTAGGACTGTTGCAAATAGTCTTATCTTGACCCAAGCTTCAAGATTAGCCAAAAAACCAACCATATTTTAAAAACTTTCCAAAACTGGTAATAATGAAAAACAGAAACCATGTAATATAGTTCTATACAATAGGAATATATTCAAAGTAAACTGAGGATGGTTAAGAGAACCTGAGATCTGGCACAGACTGAAAGAAAGCTAGATAGGGCTCTTAGTGTGGGATTGGTTTTTGTCCGTATTAGGGTGAAAAGAGCTCTTCAAGATCTGTAACGTTCACTTCACCCCATCAGAAGGAGAGCAGATAGGAGTCTGATTTGAGTGTGAGCAATAGCTAGTAATATAGAAGGATGCCTGACCTAATATACCCTGAGATTTTATCACTTGATCACTTTGTTTAGCACTCACTGTATGGACATAGATTTATTATGCCTAGGTGTAGAGGCACTAGTTCAGAATAGAATTAAATATTACTCTTTTATATGGAGTTACCATTTGAGCCTTTAGGATATTCTGAATAACATTCAATGGATAAAGATAGTTTTTTGTAAAGAAGTTAAGAAGAGATAATTGTCGTGCATAGAATTTTTGTCTCTTTCCTCTTTAAGATAGCAATGCTTTATTATAGAATTGATAACACTGAAATATGTGGAAATGAGGCACATGAGTCTCTTATGTGTGTGGTAAAGGTGTTGTTTCACCAGGATGTGGCAACTTCTTAGGATCTGTGTTAGCTTTCATATCACCTGCTTTATCCTCAAGGATCTGGGGATTCCTTATTGGATTCAGTTTGAGGAAGTCACCTCTTCTGCCTATTGTATAGAAGTAGAAAAAACACATTGATGTAAAAATGTGTTAAATGCAAATAA
This sequence comes from Avahi laniger, assembly GCA_963575035.1. Classification (NCBI taxonomy): domain Eukaryota; kingdom Metazoa; phylum Chordata; class Mammalia; order Primates; family Indriidae; genus Avahi; species Avahi laniger. The sequence goes on along the minus strand of CAUYSK010016004.1, from coordinate 3,397 downwards.
AATTTCTAGTTTAGTTAATAGTATTAAGACAAAGTTAATTTCTTAATTTTGACAACTGTGCCATGTTCATGTAAAATGTTAATGTTAGGAAAGTTGGGAAAATATATGGGTACTATCTTTGAAGCTCTTCTATTAATCTAAAATTATTTCACAATTTAAAAATTGTTTAAAAATGTATCATGCAACACTAAAGAAAATTTAGGGGACTGTCTGATAATTTTTTTTTCAATAAAAATGGGTGAAATTTTCACTTCTGTCAATTCCATAAGTAGGAAGAGAGGTCTCCAGAGAATACAAGAATTCAACCAACTTGAACAATCAACCTGTTTGACAGCTTTCGTTTATGGGGCCTGTGACTACTTAGCAGACAAAACTAGCTCTGATCCCTCACAAATAGAAAATAAGATATCGCTAAGGGGGATTTTATAAAAAGGAAAGAGAGTCTCTGGAAAATATTAAAATTTGACCGACTTAAACGATCAACCTGCTCTACAGCCTTCGTTTATGAGTTCTGTGGCTACTTAGTTGACTCTAACTGCCCCCGACAGACCCTGACTGTATAAATAAAGTCAATAACTTTTCCTCATTTCCATGCTAAAGTCTCCACCCCATGAAGAGCTATAGCTTTGTTACCATAACGCATGACCTGTGTGGGAACATGACAACTAACCACGCATACATGTTAAAAAAACATGCCCTTACATATAATGACACATCTTCTTCTTTCTCTATTAGCCCATAAACAGCCCATGCCACTATCCCTCAGGGAGACACTACTTTAAAAAGTATTTCCAGTGCTCTCCTCACTTGCTGCAAGTGATAGAAGCTCTTCCAAAAGCCGGTTTCTCCTAAAGAGTCATTTGTTACCCACCAGGCAACCAAACCTTGATATTTTGGGTAACAATTCCATGTTTTTTCTTTTAAGAATCTTTAAATCAATGATTTTCCCCAGGTCCTCATGGAATAGGTACAGGATAAATGCTTGCTGAATGTATCAGTCTTTTTGATGTATTTAAAGAACCTTTTATTATTGGGATTTGTATTGCCTTGAAAGGGACTCCTAAAATTTTCTTTTGACTCATTTAAGTTTGAGTGGCTCCTGACCTGCCACAGTGTGTGCTTTTTGGTTCTGTTCATGAAAGACACCCATGAGGATTTAAAAAGATACATACTGCACTCACCCCTCTCCCCCTTCAGCTGTCATGATGGATTATTTTATCTTTGTTAGTTGTCTATCCCTGCATGGTTCATATTTTACAATGTGGGCTTTGATACGAAATGATGTTAGTACATATCCATATCAATACAGATCTAAAGAGGGTAAATCAGTGCCCTGACTAGAGAAGACAGATTTACTTGTTGAGTGCAATAATACCTGCTCTTAAAATCCTTTGGAAATTCTCCCTGGGTAATTTTCCAGGATTTTACTACATTCTTTATCATCCACGTGAATGCTATTTTATGCTTAATTTGCATGTTTATATGTATAGACATTCTCTTTATATCACTCACTTTAGCCCTTTTGCTCTTTAAGGCTAAACTTTTCTGTGTTCTTGATCTATGCTCTCTATTCAGTGTTTTTCTTTGATATCCGAATCCTTCAAGTATTTTCTCTTGCTTACATCTTTAAAAACACTTCCTTTCTTTCATCTTTCCATTCAGACATTTTAAAAAAGCACTCACATCTCACTGATTTTGGAAAACATACATTATTTTTCTTGTGTTTTCCACACAGATGAAAAAATTCTCAAAAGCAGTGTATACTCACTGTCTCTTATCTTTTAACAACTACCCATTCTTTAATACCTTAGCATTTTTATCACCATTAGTCCATTGAAACTGTTCTTTAAAAAGTCCCAGTTACTTCCTGGTGATCAAATTTCTGCATGCTCATGCTCATTGATGTGTCTGAATTATTTGACACTGTTGAGACCCAACTTCCTAGAAATCCCTTCTTTGTTGGCTTTCACAATATTTTAAATTCCTAGAACTCGTATGACCTCCTCAATCATACTCTTTATCTCCTCTGGTTTTGTTATGTAAACATCCTTCTAGTTTCTTATTCTGACTCTGACCTTCTTATCACTCCTTATCTGTACTGTTTTTTTTTTTCCTACACAACTAGTTAGGTTGGCATTACTAATTACCTATATATTAATATGACTTTGAAATCTATCTCTGTCCCTGACATTACTCCTGAGCAGCAAACTTACCTCACTAAACACAGCTTGCCGTGCATTTTACCGGAATCTTCCATAAACATTTTAAACTCATATTATCCAAAATTTAACTCATTTTTTCCTTCCCTGAACTAATCTTTGATTTACTTTTCAATGTCAATAATACAAACACATTTCATTTCACAGAGGTTCAATATTTTTCAGTACCTTGTCCTAAACAATTGTTCTGTATTTAAGATCTGTCAAATTTAGTTATAGTTTTTGCTTTCCTACCACTTGCACTACCAATTTCCAAGCATTCATTACCTCTCCTAGAATCTGGCAGTCACCTTGTTATAGGTTTCTCTCCTTGGTAGATTTCTGTCTTTGTAAGAATGCCACAAACTTAAATGTATTTAGCTCCTGCCCTACCTAGGAACCCTTCTGGTCTTTTTCTGACGGTGGTTTGGATTTGCCACCAGAGTTCCAACATCTGTGGTGGAACCTGTATTATAGAAATTTATGTCATTGTTTTTTATTGAAAAATCAAAGAAACACATATGAAATACACAATCTCTAAGTATGATAACTCTTTAAACATGTCCATTAGATTTCAACCTTATTTCTAAGACGCTTCATCTTCTGTGCTCTTTTTTCTGCGCCTTCATTCACACTTCTTAATTCACCACCAAGTCTCTGTCACAGCAACCAGAGAAAACTTGTAATGAACCCCCACTCCATACCCGCAGTCTGTGCTGTTGGCTTAGACAAGGCTGTGTGTGGAATAACTTGGACAAGCAAGGTCTGAAGGAAGAGATCGTGGCATTTTGAGGATGTGGAGCCAAAGTCAGTACTGGAAGACGAGTTTGAACATTGGATTTAGGGAGAAAGTGCAAATACAGAGACAAAGGAAGAAGGAAGAGAAAAAGGAAGAAAAGAAGAAGAAAGGAGAAAGGAAAAAGAAGACGGAAAATAGAAGAAGAGAAAAACAATTTTAAGTGATTTGAATCACCTTAAAAAATAAGTGGGCATCTTCCATCCATCATTTAATGCAATGTGAATTGAGCGCCTATTTTGTGCCAAGTCTGAGATGAACTCATGTTGGTTTCAGTTTTTTTAAGTTAAAATTTATGTAAAATGAATGCATTCTACTAAGTGAGGTATCCCAAGAACGGAAAGACAAACACCACATGTACTCATCATCAATTGGTATTAACTGATCAACACATAAGTGCACA
>CAUYSK010015997.1:0-54229 GCA_963575035.1 Avahi laniger | reverse complement strand
CCCCGGCCGCAGAGCCCTGCGCACGGCTGCGCGACACCTCCGGCTCCCTGGAAATCCCCGGAAAGGATCTTGCAAGCCAGGCCCGCGTCGGCCACCCTGGACCGAGGCATCAGCACTCAGGCAGAAGTGCCTGAAAGTGTGGGATCCGGGCCCCGCCCTGCCCGCGCCCAAACCTCCGCCACCGCCTGTCCTTCGGCTGGTCCAACCGCCGATTCCCCAAACGGCCACCAGGGGGCAGCACAGACCCGCGGCGAGGCTGGGCCTGGGGCCGCCTGGAGAATGCGCCGGGCGGAGTCCGGGCAGGACCGAGAGGGGCCCTGTCACTCGGGATGGCCCCGCAGCGCCCTGGGCGCAGGTCCTGGTGGGCGTGAGCTGGTGGGTACAGGTGGGCGCGCGCGCACAAAGGCAAAGGCGCGTGTGCACCTGGACGTGCAGAATTCTTCCCTGTCCCCTCAGGCAGCGGGCCCGAGAAGGCCGATGGACAGAGTAGCCCGTCCCTTGAACTTGAGACTGTCCTGGGTGGGGTGCCTCCAGGGCTCAGACCCCAGGACCCTGTGTCTGCCTCGTGCCTGGAGCCGTGTGCAGCTGCCGCGCAGGGGGCTTGTCCCGCTCTGCCTGCTTTAGGGCCCCTGTGTTTGGCGTTAGGATAGGGACCCCTTGCTGCTGCTGAGGTCTTGGCGCAGGAAAAGCCAGCAGTGGATTAGGGGTGGCACCCCAGCCCCGGCTGGAGGTCCGGGCTTGCAGGAGGACCACCGCACTGGGGTTTGTGCCCAGGCACCAGGGAGGTCGCAGATGGAGCCTGGCCGGACGCCCTGGTCACCCCTCCGGGCCTTGGACGTCCCTCTCCAGTCGGACCCATTCCCCCTGTTCCTTAGGGTGCCCTTCCGCTGACCTCACAGTGACCTCTCGCCCTCGTCCCTTCCCCCTAAAGGCCGTCAAGGTCACCGCTGACCTCGGTGCTGCCAAATGCAATGTCCCGTCTCGGCTCTCTGGACCCTCAGCAGCACTTGCCCCGGCTAATGGGACACTCCCTTCCTTGGCTCCAGGATTCCGCCCCCCGGTTTCCCTCCTGTGCCCCCCACCCTCCCTATTGCCTTCAGTGTGATGGGGTGCCCCGGTCCCCACACTCTTCCTCTGTAGACGCCCCCTTCCTTGGTGACCTCACCCGGGCACGTGGCTCTCCAGTGACTACCGCTGGAGAGAATCGAGAGATTTGCTTTGTTGATCGTCTTTCTCTTCCCACAGAGGCAGGACATTTCTTTCTTTTTTTTAAGGTCAGCTTTATTGAAGCACGATTTATATACAGTTCAATTCTCCTTTTCAGCGTACAGTTCTGTGAGTTTTGACAAAGGCGTACCGTCGTGTAACCGCCTCCACAGCAATTGCAAGTCGGTTCCAATTGCCCCCGAAAGTTCTCTGGGCCCCCCTGTGGTCAACCTGCCCCTCAGGTTCCACCCTTGGCAGCCACTGATCCGGGTTTTGTCTCTCTAGTTTTGCCTTTTCCAAAAAACCATCACATAAATGGGATTGCATGGTATGTAACCTTCTCAAATGGCTTCTCTCTCTCACCACAATGCGGTTGAGACCTGCCCTGCCGTGGCGTCTGTGTGTGGTCGGTTTCTGTATTTTATTGTACGGATGTGCTGGTTTGCTCGTTTGTTCACAGGGTGACCAGTTGTCCTGGTTTGTCTGGGACCGAAGTGTTTTCGGGGCCACGAGAGTTCCCGTGGCTATACCAGGATAGTTGATTACCTTAGCTCACTAGTTTGAGTTGTTTCTAGTTTTTGTTGATTTTGAAAACATATTCGATATAACCAATGACACAGGGTTTTTGGTGATCACAGATTTTCATTTCTTTTGGGCGGATACCCGGAGTGTGTTTGGGGGTCACATGACGAGTGTAGGTCTCACCGTTTAGAAACTGCTGGACTGTTTTCCGGCGTGGCCGTGTGGTTCGGCATTCCCGCCAGCACCGTGTGAGAATTCCGGTTGCTCCACATCTTCGCTAGACCTTGGTCGTGACTGTTAAAAAATTTCTTTAGCCATTGTGATAGGCGAATAACGGTACCTGCTTGTGGTTGGCAGGGGTTTCCTGTGCCCGTTTGTGTCGTGTTCTGCCCAAAGTGCCCGCCGCACGGTAGACACGCACAGAACTTTTTACTGATTACAGAATGAGTGCCCGGGCAAAGTGGATGGGGTTTCAGGTATCACCGGAGTCTGCCATGGCAAAGACACAGCACGCATGCCACCACGGGCCACGCCGTGTGTCCACGGCAGACATCGCTAATCAATTGCACCATTGTATCCGGCTGCCTCGTTTCAGGCAGATGCCATCGATTGATTTGAGTAGCCGATGAGATGGCTCTCACGGGCTCATGCAGCTCTTGTTCAAGCCTCCAACTAGCGAAAGAGGAGACCCAGGCTCAGAAAAGAGTCACGGGTTGCCCGAGGACTCACGGGACTAGACACACAGGCTGGGCTCTTCCCAGTAAAATGCTGGGACTTTGCAAGGTTGGAGGGGGATGGGAGGCAGGGATGTGGATTTGGGCCCTGGATCCAGGGTGGGGCGCTGTCTTGGAATGCGCCCGAGTCCACGGCTGGGTGGGAAGGCTGATGCCTGGGATCTTCCTGCAGGTGCCCAGGGGCCGCCGGGATGGCCTGTCTGCCCACGTTGGCTCCCTGGCCCAGCGGGCGTACTGGGCACTGCTGAGCCAACGGGCAGACCAGAGCATCGTAGCCCTTGGCCGCAGTGGCGCTGGGAAGACCACCTGCTGTGAGCAGGTCCTGGAGCACCTGGTGGGGATGGCAGGCAGTGTGGAAGGCAGGGTCTCAGGTACGGTGGTCTCCAGGTGACATGGACGGGGTGCAGAAAGGGGAGTGTTGGAGGGGTGCTGGGCTGCCCCTTCTTGTATCCATTCGGCTGGCATTCGCTGAGCACCAGATACGTGCAGACCCTGTGCTTGCAACCGGGCGGGGCTGCCCCTGGGTCACGGGACACATTCGTTCGAATTAGAGTAAACTACTCCTTCTTTAAGACACTGACAACCAGCTGCTGAACAATCATCACACACCGATGATTAGAACCAGACACTCGACTGCCATCTGCTGGGCAATCGTCCCAATAAGTACACGAATCTTTGATAACGTGATGGGAAGGATGCTCCCCTTGGATGTGGTGTCCTGGTGCAGTGCACAACCTGCTGAACTGTACAGAGAACCCAACAAGTAAAGACAGAAGGGCAGGGCCTATGCTTAGGAAGAGCGGAAAGCCGGAGGAAAAACTGAACTGTGCATATGTACCAAACTCAATGTGCTGCAGAAAGTGCTGGCAGAGCAGGTTTGGGAAGAGGCCAAGGGAACACAGAGCAGGAGTGCATGGGAACTTTCTTCAGGAAGCGCTATCTGAGCTTGGCCTTCAGGAAAGAGTGCCAATTAATAAGTGCAATATTAATAATGATCATAATAAACACTTGCTGAGGACTAATGTGCCAGGCCCTATTCCAAGCATATGAACTTACTTATTATTTAAAACAGCCCTGCAAGGTAGAAATTATTATTTGAATTTTATAAATTGAGGGCACTGAGATCAGAGAGGTTAGCTCGCATGCCCAATGCCACACAGCAAACCCATCCCAGAGCTGAGATTCAAACCCAAGCCGTCTGGTTCCAGAGATGTAACCACTGGGCCAGTGTTCTCAACTTTTGTTTTATTATTGCTCCTCCCAAGGGGTTTTAGGGACATTTTTTTTCCCTAATCATCCCCCCATCATGGAATTTTAATTCCACGAAGAAACCATATATTTATTTACGTAATGTTTATATACCTGCGCTGTAAACAGAAGAAAAGTAAAATTTTTTCATCACCCCCTCTAAGAATCAGTTTTTGCCCACCTTGGGGGCAATATCCTCCCCCGGGAGAATGCATGACCTAGGTAACGTTGCGTTTCTAATAATAAATGTGATAGTGACAGCGCCATCTTTGAGGCACTTTCTAAACATTTGGCATCATTAAATGTTTTAGGTTCTATTATTATCCCCGTGTTACTGAAGGGCTATCCGAGGCCCAGGGAGGCTAATTAATTGGTCCCAAATCAGGTAACTGGCCAAGGGCAGAGCCCATGTTTGACCTCTCTTAACCACTGGGATATACTGCTTCTCCGCTAGGGTTAGCCCAGCGCTTCACTGAGCACCTACTCTACCCCTGGCCCCCACGAGGAGCTGGGGTTGGCATGAGGAGGGAGCACCAGTCTCTGTCCTCTCAGAATGTAGTTCTGTTGTGAGTGCATGTGTTGGAGGGTGGGAGTCAGGAGAGGCTGGATCCAGGTGCCCAGCACGGTGCTTGTTCCATTGTAGGGACCCAACAAATAGCTGTGGAGGGCCATAGGGCTTTGCAAGCCTGCTTCCCTGAGTGTGGGCTCCAAACAGTGTCACCTCACTTCCTCCTGGGCTGTGTCAGGCCTGGGAGGCCTTCGGGCAGCCCCCGTCATCCACATTGTGTCTATCTCGGGCCCTTCTGGACTCAGACTTGCTCCCCCCTGCCTCAGCTTGCAGCACAGGGCCGGCCAGCAGCTGGTGCTCTGTGAAATGTGCGGGTTGGGGGGCGGTGGCAGGTTGCCCCCAGGCGCCCGCCCGGAGCAGGGGCCCAGAGGGAGGATGGACCCACGGGAGGCGGGGGTGGCAGCCCCTGGGCCATGCCTGACGCCTGGCCCCACGTGCCCACAGTGGAGAAGATCCGAGCCACCTTCACCGTCCTCCGGGCCTTCGGCTCCGTGTCCACGGGCCACAGCCGCCACGCCACCCGGTTTGCCATGGTGATGTCGCTGGACTTCAGCGCCACAGGCCGGGTCACGGCCGCTCAGCTCCAGGTGAGGCCTCGCAAGGGGTCCCTGGGACTGCTGTGTCCCCAGTCCCTCCAGCCGGGACGCTGGGATGTGTCTGCACTGGCCACCGACCCCCTGGCCGTGACCAGTTCCCCCTTGGCCTCGCTCAGTGGCCTGGGACGCCCTCTCCTGGAGCCAGCCGGCCCGCCTGCGGACCATCTCGGGAATGGAACACTCAAGAGTAAATATTTAATTCAGCCGCTCGTTAGCCGGGTCTTAAAAGCGTGAGCTGAAATCAAACAGACGCCTGCGGGCCTTGCGCGGCGGTCCATGTGCGACGCACACACGGCCCGTTTGTTCCCATCTCCAAATCCACCCGGGCCTCAAACACTCTGCTTGAACAGAAAGCAGGGTCGGGTTATTAGAAGGGCCGTGTGTGCGTGGAGCTGCGGAAATAGACAGACTCACGGGAAACTCAGTGCCACCTGAGTCCCTTTTCTGTCCCGGCCCCGAAATCCTGCATCAGTCACCACGGGGTTATTGCCTTTCGATGCCTCAACTGGAACGGGCCTCCCGCATAGGTGGGTGTCCTGGGTGGACCCTGAGTTGGCGAGGCAGAGGGCGTGAGTTCTGCCATGGAGGTGACCGGCGAAGTCTGGAACCTGAGACGTTGCCTCCGAGAGAGGGTCAGAGTGGGGCACCCGGACGGGCCGCTGGGCAGCGGGGCACCCCGAGCACTGACCAGGTGCCCCCCGCTTTCCCTGCAGACAATGCTGTTGGAGAAGAGCCGCGTGGCCCGGCAGCCGGAGGGGGAAGGCAACTTCCAGGTTTTCCCCCAGATGCTCGCCGGGCTGGACCCGGACCTCAGGTGAGCACTGGGGCGGGCTGAGGGCGGTGTGGACAAAGTGCTCCCGCTCTGCAGGGGCTCAGCCCCGGCTTCGCTTCTGCCCAGAGCTGAGCGGCCCTGGGGTCCCGTGGTTGGGAACGTGGCCCCCGATCCCAGCTGCCTGGGTACGTGCTGCTTGTGGGCTGGGTGACCTTGTTCCCATGTCATCCACTCTGAACCTCGGTTTCTTCCTCTGTAAAGTGGAAACACTTTGACTAAACCTTGTAGGATTGAGTGAGATAATTCACATTCAGCTCTTTATAACGTGGGGGGCCGGGGGCTGAAGGCTGTCTGCCGTGATAGTGGCATGTGGGAAGAGGGCAGGGAATAGCGGATCCCAGGTCTTCCAGAAGTTTTCCAACTCTGTGGGAGCCGTGGGTGCCTATGAGGGTGTGCCCACATGGGGTGCCTCAGGATGGGCCGCGAGCTGGGTGGTCAGACAAGCCTCATTTTGGAGGGCTGCCCGGGGGAGGTGGCCCAGGGAGTCATCTCTGCCCTTCCCCGGCTCTACAGGGCATCCCTGGGCATGTGGCTTCCTGTCCCTGAGCCTCGATTTCCTCATTTGTGGATGAACAGGCCAGGTTCCGGGGAAGCCCCAGGGAGAGGACAGAGCCGGGTTTCCCGCGCAAGAGGCGACAGTCTGTGGTTTGTCCCTCCCGAGCCCCTGCTTTTGTTCCCCTGCCTCCCCTGAAGGGTGGGCTCAACCTGCCCCGCCCATCCTGTCCCCCCTGGCTGGAGGGACAGCTGTACCCCGAGGAGAGAAGGAAGATCAGCGGGAACTCCCGGTTTTCAGCGTGAAGTAACTGAGCGGCAGGGAAGCCCCTAGACAGTCTTCAGAAGCTGTAGAAGACCTTGGAGCAGAGCGGCTCGGCCCACAGACTCTGGGGCCAGCTGCATGGATTTGCCTCCTGGCTTCTCTGCTTGCTGGCTGTGTGACCTTGAGCTGGTGACTTAACCTCTCTGAGCCTCCCTTTCCTCCTCTATAAAGTGGATGAGATTCTACGTACCTCCGAGTGTTGCGGTGAGGGTTAAAAGTGAGCAGGTAGACAATGCTTAGAATGGTGCCTGGACGTAGTGAGGGCTTTGTGTGTGTCTGTTGCTGGTTTTTGGAGGACGGGATCTGCCCTGACAGCCCCCAAGGCCCTGCCCACGTGTGTGCTGGAAAAGACTGACTTTGAAGGCAGAGGGATGTGGGTTTGATCCTGGCTTTGCCCCACATGGGCTTCTCTGAGCCTCAATTTCCCCTTCTGTAGAATGGGTACAGCAGAGGATGCCAGGCCCAGTCCAAGGGGCTCTTGGTGGTGGCAAGTCTAGCCTAGGTGAGTTTGGCATCCTTAAGAGCCAGGCCAAAGCTGCCTCTGAGAGGAAGGGGGCTGCCCCAGATAAGTTTCAGGGACCCCAGGAGAGTAAAGCGCTTGGACCAATTGAGGGAGTCATGGTCATTCAGGGGGGCCCTGGTCACCCCCCAGTTTTCTCTTTTTCTCTACCTCTGCTACTGCCAGGCTGGTCTCTCACCCACATGAAAGCTTCCAAAGGGCAAAAGTTGGTTCCCACTTCCACAAAGGTCTCTTTTTTCTCCCAAGCGCTCATGTGGCAAACTCTTATTCATCCTTCAAAACCCTACCCCAAATTCCTTTTTTTAGCAGAGCGCTGCCTGATTCTTGCAGCTCACTTTGGTGCCTGGTGTGTGCTTCTGGTTCAGTACTTGTCATACTCACTTGTCTTCCTCACTAGATTGTTTGAGAGATCTTTGAATCAGGGGCCCTGCATTCTGCCTTTCTCCCTCCCCAGTACCTAGCGTAGAGCTTGGCACCAAGTAGATGCTTCTTATTTGTTTGTCAGTTTGAATTTCCAGCTAATGGAAGAGAGTGTGGGGGAAACATAGAGTGCTCACTCTGTGCCAGGCTGGCAGTGCGAGTTTAGGTACAATATCTCATTTAATTCGGTGAGGCAAGGAGTAGAACGCCCATTTTACAGAGGAGGAAAAGTGAGCCTCGGAGAAGAGGAATAGCTCGGCTGCTAAGTGGCAGCCCTGGGGTTGGACTCAAAGCCTATCTGATAAAATGTTTCAAGGACACGAGGTGGAGGAGGGAGGCGTGGGGTGTGCAGAGGACTAGAGTTCTGGGGCCCAGTGAGAAGCTCCGCTTTCCAGGAACCGTTTGAGTCTGCACAGGGCTTGGAGGACCTTAGGCTGAGCTCCATGATGCTTTTGTGAGTGGCGTGTGCCTCGAGAGCGGCAGGGGGGACAGCCGTACCCCCATCCCCCCAGCTTGCGTTCTCCGGGCCTGCACTCCGCAGACCCCACTCCCAAGGAACCCGCAGTTTGAACACTGGAAGGGGCCTTAAACATGATGTCGCTTCACAAGGTGCAGATCGAGACCCAGAGAGGGGCGAGAGGCACAACAGCGCCAGGAGTCTGGGCTCTGGGGGCCGAAAGACCTCAGCCCAACTCCTGGCTGCAAGTTTTCTAGCTGTGAAGTCTTGGGCCAGGTACTAACTCTCAGTACCTCTGTTTTGCCATCTCTAAAATGGGAATAATATTTGTACCATTGAGTGGGGCTGTCATGAGTAATCTCAGAACTTAGCATACAGCAAGGACTCATTCATGCTGACTGTTCTAGGATTATCTTTGAGTGAAGTCCCCTAGCTGATGAGAAGAAGACCCGGGATTAGAACCTGTTCCCCTGATTTTGCACCATGACTCTTTCTTCTGGGGTGTCCTGGCTCTTAGGAAAGGCCAAGTAAGGGCAGTGAGGGAGGAATATTTGGGAGATTGGAGACTTCCCCAGGAAGACCTGGTGGGATCAAAGCCTGGGCCGCCTATGGGGTTGCCTGGGCCATTGTGTGAAGCGCCACACTATGGTGACCACCTGCTCTGCAAGGTCACTGATATGGGTCCCTTTCCTGCTTTCAGGACAGAGCTGTACCTGCACCAGGTGGCGGACAGCAGCTCCTTTGGCATGGGCGTGTGGTCCAAGGTAAGGAGGGGTCCTCATGCAGCAAACAAACAAACAAACGAGTTTAAATCCATTCCTCACGCCATATACAAAACTTAACCAAAAAAAAAAAACCATCATAGACCTAAATATGAAACTTAAAACCACAAAATATCTCTAGAAGAAAACAGGAGAAAAGTCTCTGTAGCCTAGGGTTGAGCAGAGTCTCTCAGATGAGACAGGTGGCATTGAAAACACAGCCCATAAGAGAAAAAATTGACTTCATCAAAATTAAGAACTTCGGCTCTTTGAAAGACTGTTAATACGAAAAGGCAAGCTGGTCCGTGAAAATACCTGCGACTCACACATCTGATAAATGATTTGTATCTAGAAGATAAAACATTACTCTCAATTTATAAGTAAGACCGCCTGAAAAACAGATAGGCAAAAGATTGAACATTCATTTCACCAAAGGAGACAAATGCATATCAAATAGAGCACATGGAAATGTGTTCAACATAATTAGTCATTAAAGAATTTAAAATAAAACCACAGTGAGATACCACTGTGCAATCACTAGAATGGCTAAATTTTAAAAAGATCGATCCTAGGAAGTGCTGATGAGAATTTGGTGTACCGAAATTCTCGTAAATCACTAGCGGGAACATAAAATAGCACAACCGTTTTGCAAAACAAAGTGGTTTCTTAATGCTTGGTCTAGTTTAGCGGTTCCTTAAAAAAGCTAGCCTTATACCTTTTGACATACTATTCTACTCTAGATATTTCAGCAGAAGAATGAGAGTGGATGTTCATGCAAAAATTTTACATGAAAATTCACAGTGGTTTTATTACCACCCAAACCTGCAAACCACCCAAAATGTCTATCAGCAGGTGAATGGGCCATACAGTGTGGTATATCCATGCAGTGGAATACTACGCAGCAATGAAAAGGGATGAACTTATCTACCCAAGAACATGGATGGGTCTCCAAAGAGTTATGCTGAGTGACAAACCCCAGATGACAGTACAACTGTACAATCCCATGTTTGGGACCATGAAAACATCCACTAATCTGTAGTAACAGAAGGCAGGTTATCGGTCCCCCGGGATTGGGAGGGGGTGAGAGGAGGGGAGGAATGGATTGCAGAAGGGAACTTTTGGGGGCGATGGATGTGTTCGTTGTCTTTATTGTGATGAAGACAATAAGGTTTCATGGGTGCATATGTCAAAACTCATCTAATTGTACATTCTAAAGATGAGCAGTTTGCCTTTCGCCAGTTATACCTTAAGAAAGCTGCCACACACACACACACACAGACACGCACACATTTTGGGATATCATCCACGGAGTTTCTGACTCAGTTCCTATGTGGTGGGGCCCAGGAACTTGCATTTCTCACAAGTTCCCAGTAGATGCCGACGCTACTGGTCCACGGACCCCGGTTTGAGAACCGCTGTGGTGGCGTCTGTTTCTGCGGTGGGTGGGTGGGATGTGGGACTCTCCCATCCTTAAATCCCGGGGGCCAACCCACTCTTCCCCTTCTGACACCTCCTTCATTGCGGGGAGACTCTTCAGTGTGTTCCTTGTTCATACCCTTTTCCCCACCACTGGGGGGCATCGGACCTTGACCTTGAAGGGGAAAGATGAGACCTTGTCTCAGCACTGGGCTTTCTCATCCATTTAATGAGTTTTGGCAAAATACATCCGTTTGAATCAGCAAGGCAGTTGTTGTTTGTTTTCCTGTTGCTTTTGAGCAGGAAAAAGGGCACAAGCTGGGCCCCTTCCAGCTCTCCCCAGCCTGACCTGTTTGTTAACAGTTCGAACAAAGGGGTTGGTCACAGTGTGAATTCGTGTCAAGGAAGCATTTGAAGCGGCTTCCTTTTTTCCCTGTGTTTCTGTGGGGCGGATTTTTCAGACCAATTGATTTGCAGGGACCGGTAGGGTGTTCCTTTGTTCTGTCTCTGCTACCTGGCAGGTATCAAGGGAATGTTTTCTCCGTTCTTTGAGAACAAAAATAAAGTCTGCAAACTTGCTGGTCTTTGATACGAACTTGGGCTTATTCCTAGGGTTGGACTATTCAGGGACAATCTCATTAAGGGAATCTAGTGGTCAGGAAATGCCCCCCAAGAGTGAGAATTGTGAAGTATGAGCCCCCAAGGTTTTCAGATTTAGCAAAAAATAATACAGGACGCCTGAGTTGTATTTGAATTTCGTATAAACATCAAATAATGTTTTGGTGTAAATGTGTCCCAAATGCTGCATGGGCAAGCCTGAAGGGTTGGGGGTGTATCAGGGAAGGCTGCCAGGAGGAGGTGACCAGGAGCTGGTCCTGGAAGAAGAATGAAATCAGACAGATGCTGAAAATTCACATGGAGTCTGACAGAGCCTGGTTCACATCCCAGTACCGGCCTAAGCGGGCACTTAAGCTGGTTTTAAGCAAGTGACATCATCTCCCTGGGCCTCAATTTCCTCATTTGTAAAACTGGGATAGTATGAGTCCGCCGCACCCCCAAAATCAAATAAGATAAAGCCAGCAAAGCACTGGGGCAGTGCCTGACACTCAGCCAGTGTCAGGTGTATTATTATTATTATTATTATTATTATTTAGTGTTATCGCGGCTAGCAGCATTGGGCAAGCTGGGCGGGGCAAGCCCTCGATGGCCCATGGGGAGGGCTTGTCTCGTTCGCATCAGCAAGGCCCCGCCTGCGCCCTCGGGTCCCAATCCATGCTCCCTGGCAGGACATGCCATGTTTTCTTTCTTGCCTAATTTATATTTTTAACGAAGCATCTATTTTTAAAACATTATGCGAAGACACACTTCCCGTGGAAAAATCGAAAATCAAAAAGAAAAAAAAAAACCATAAAGACGGAACAAAACCCAAACACACACACACTCACGCAGACTAGGAAACAAGTGCTAATCACTTCCCCGCCCAGAGAAATCCACTGGTAACATTCCCGCCGATGTTCTTCCAGCATTTTTCCTGTGAAATTTCTCATAGCTCATCACAAGCCGGATAGCACTAAAACTTCCCTAAACAATATCTTTAACGACTGTTCGTGGAGGAGTCCCGATTCCCTGAACTATTTCTCTAATGTTGTCCATTTATAGGGCTCTTAATAACGCGGTGATAAATATCTTTGTGCATCGTCTTTGGGCCATGTTACCCTCTCGGGTCCCAGCCTCCGTCTAAGGAGATGCTGCCTGATCTTGTCTTTCCTGCTGTCTCCATGGTGACAATCTGGGTAGCGGATCACAGTCTAAGTTCCATGAGGGTGGGGAGTCTTACGTATCTTGTTCACTGCCGCAAAGACAAGGCCAAGCGCTCAGCCAGCACATAGCAAGTGCTCAACACACGTTTGTTGAATGAATAAATGAACGAGCATGCCCAACGCACCACGACTTTGCTAAAATCATGTCTTTTCATTTTTCTAAGCCTTTGCTACTGTGGTCGGCAGAGATACGTCCATTAAACTTCACTTTCTGCCGACTGTGCCATTTCACTAGGTCTTTGGGGGTCTCATGTCTTCCTTTGGACCCACTGCCTGGGTCCCGGGAGCTGCAGTGGTTGCTGGGAGTCTCAGAGGACCCAGAGAAAGGGATTGAGAAGCTCCGGGCTCCCGTCCGTTGGCCAACCTGGGCCACCGGGGTCCTCACATCTGGGATGAGCAGTACCAGGGATGGACACGCTCTCTCCTGCCATCTACGGCTTTTATTTGGGGACACTCACCGGCAGCTCATTGTCATTCACTCATCAATAGATATTTATTGATCTTGTTAGAATCGCCAAGTGCTGACATGCAGAGGTGACTCAGCTGGGGCTCTGTCGTCAAAGGACTCGTGTTTGGGAGGTGGTCGGGGCTGCCACGCCCACATCAGCAGATCAGTCCAAGCAGGAGGGACATGTCCCTGAATAGAGGTGTGTGTAGGCTGAGGCCAGGCTGGGAGGGGTGGAGGCATATCAGGGAAGACTGCCTGGAGGAAGCGACCATGAGCAAGAACTGCGCTGAGAGCGAGTGATACGGGTGCGGTGAGGCCAGCGTTCCTGCGACACTGGGCGCTGGCTGCAGCGGTGGAGGTGGGTGGTCGGCTGGAGCAGGGACCCAGGGCGGAAGTGCTGAGACCCCCAGTGTGGCGCTGGCCGGGCACTGAATGGCTGCCCCACGCGCTGACTGCCAGTTTCACGGCTGAGCCCCTGCCCTGCGCCCTGGCCGCCCGCCACATCTCAGCTTTTAGGTGGAACTTATTCGAGATCTGCTGAGCACCAGGACACGTTTGTGAAATCGCAAAGCTTTCCTGTTATTTTCTTCTGCTCTATAATTTGTTTTTCTGCAGCTTAGCGCGGTATTTTTTTAAAAAGTTCCCGGCAGCCGTGGTAGTCAGAATAATAATAATAATAACATTCCTTGCCTCCCAGCGGTGTGCTTCTGGCTGCCACGCTCCAGGCGTGGGCCGGAGGTGCGTTTATTTCTCACGACGCGGTTGTCAGCTGCAGAGGGATCGTCTCCGAAGGGCGGCATGGCGGTCACTCGCTCGTGCCGGGGCTCTGCCGAGCCACTAGTACAATGTAGTAAGTGCTCAATTAATGCTCTCTCTCCTCCCCACTTAAACGGACTCTCAGTGCCCAGGAAGGAAGTGAATCGCTGAGATGTTGAGTGAGAGGCACAGCCACTTGGGAACAGGCTCTGGACGGACACTGCCCTCCCGCAGTGTGCGTGAGGCTCGCCCGCTTGCCCAGGCACTCATGCGATATTTCTTTTGCAGATGAATTGAGTCAGGGCTCAGCATTTTCCTCCCCGAGCTGGCTCCAGGTCCAGGGGGTGGAGGGATGGGAGACCCCAGGGCAGGCGGGTTGTAGAGCCCCAGGGGAGCCTACCTGGCCCTGGAGGGGACGGGACTGGTTTACGTCCCCATGAGTGGGAGTCAGACCGAGGCCTGCCTGAGGCCCCTCGGTGTCCTTGTGTCCCAGGGAGAGGGTCCTCGGGTGCCACTTCCCTCTTCCAGGAAGGCCTCCAGGAGCATCTGTCAGAGAGCAGCTCGCCGCTGCAAGCCGTGGCTCCCCACCGCGCTTCGCTCTGCGAGAGAAGCCTGAACACCTGCCTGTCCTTGGGGTTCTCGGCCCTCAAATGTCCCATGCTCCCCCAGCCCCTGTCCTTCTGCTTGCGGACTGACCCTTCCTGCCTCCCAGCACCCGCTCTGCCCGGCTGCTTCTGTTCGCCCTTCCTGAACCACTCCTTCCAGGAAGCCTCCCTTCCTTTCTAGTTGACTCCAGAGCCCTGCCCAGAGTCTTCCCAGCCCCTGGCAAGCACTCTGTGTGTCACCATCTGTTTGCACATCTGTCACCCACAGTGCACTGGGAGCCCAGGGAGGGCAGCGCCATGCCTTACCCACCTTCCGTGGAGTGCTGGGCACGAACTTGGGCTGCAGTGGGGAAAGGTGTCCCTGGGAGGTGGAACAGCCTAGGCAAAGGCATGGAGGGAGAGAGGCAGCAGGGAGTGGAAACCGTCATTTATTGAGCACCACTGTGTGCCAGCTACCGTGCTGGTTGCTTTACATGTATCGACTCATTTAGTCCCCGAGACAGCCCGAGGAGGGCAGCAGGATATTATTTCCATCAAAAAAAAAAGTGAAAACCGAGCTTCTCTGCAAGGGCAGGAGACTTGTGCAGAGTGATACCTACCGCTGGGATTGCAGAGTCCAGAGTCGTGTCTGACTCCAAATCCGAACCTGGCCTCTCTCGGCATCGCGGGAATCTCCTGGGTACTCCAAACCCAGGCCGTGTGAATACGGAGTGAACATTTAGGATTTTATTTTTTTTCGCTCAATTACCTGCAGACTTTGGTTGACCTTGAGACTGATCGCCTCAGAAGAACTCTGGGCATCTTGTGATTTGAATTTTTTTTCCTTCCCACTGATTTTCTTTTTTAATTGATGTAGAACATAAAGTGTATAAAGTATACTCACTGTAAGGACACAATTCAATGATTTGGGCTGTGATTTATTCCATTCGTTCGACTGATTTCTGTTTTCACGATTTTGATCCAAAGAGTGGCTTCTGCCAGGGCGTTATGCAGAGGTGTTTGAGGAACAGTTGGCTCTCTGCAAGTTTAAGGAACTGCAAGCACCTGCCCGGTCATAATGATTTTAAATCAAAAACCTATGTATTTGTTGATTCGTGGCTTCTGCTGCAAAAGAGACAATGGAAGGGGGGAGGGGGAAGGGGGGAGGGGTGGAAGCAAAGGAGCCTTAGCGCGAGTTTTCTCATTCTTCCCTCCCCGCGAGCTAAGTGGCGGATGATGGGGTCCACCTCAGACT
Source organism: Avahi laniger (assembly GCA_963575035.1). Taxonomy (NCBI): domain Eukaryota; kingdom Metazoa; phylum Chordata; class Mammalia; order Primates; family Indriidae; genus Avahi; species Avahi laniger. The sequence continues at coordinate 39,269 of CAUYSK010015997.1, read as the reverse complement.
GAAAGTCAAACGCTCGCAGCTGACGGTGGGGGCTGCAATGGATGCGTGGGCACGGCCCTTTCAGCGCCCTCTTTCTGCTACTTCGAGATCTCATAAATAACCGAGAGCATGTTGCTAAGACGCCTTCCTTCCCTACCTTGGCTCCAGCTGCGGTTGCTAGGCTGAGCTTCTGGTTGCTAGGGATTTTGTGGTCCTGTGGCGGCCCAGAAATATGACGGCTCAGTGGAACACGCTTTTGCTATTAACTGAAGTGTCTCCACAGCAAATCTCTCGGTGTCGTTGCGTGCTTCGACGCCACCCCAACTGGTTGACGATCCTTGCGGATTTCCCAATCAGAAGCGGCTTGAATGGAGGGCACAAGTGGCTTGGAACCGGGAGGCAGAAAAGCCTGCTTCTCGTCTTGTACCTGGTGTTAATTTGCTGTGTGATCTTGGGCAAGTGTCTCCCCGTCTCTGGGCGCTGGACTTTACAAAATTCAAGGGACTGCTTTGACAGCTTATAGTTCATCACCCAAGTTCTCTAAGCAGGCCGAGTGCAAATCAGTGTCTCATTATCTGCTGGTGGATTATTGACAGAAGAATTCCTGTGCCGGGCTCACTTCCTCTTTACCCAGCAGGCTTCTGGGCTGAGCCTCCTAGGCCAGATGGTGTGTGCACAGTAGTTTCAGACTAATTTTAATATTCAGTCACACATAATTGGGATCATAAATCTTAAAAAAAAAAACCACAACAACCCTACAACCTGTAAACATCTGATGGTGTCATTTTCTCTTGCCTCCTGTTAAAATCTGTGGCAGTTTCCCATTGCTGCACGGGAGGTGGAAAACTAGTACCATTTCGGTTACTAAGGGAGATCAGTTGGTGGCAGCCACAAGAGGTGATGTCCCGAAAGGAATCTGGACTCATCGGCTTGTTGTGGGATCTTGATTGATTAGTGGTTGATTAGTGATGTCTGCCGTGAGTCCAGGAACATCAGCAGGGACACGTATGCGTATTTGCCAATCATGGCTGCAACGTAAAGTCCATGCCTTTCATTTAATATAACACTTGAGGCCTTTAAGATCGGCCCCTGCTAGCTTCTCGAGTTTTATCTTCTCCCTGGCTCTGTCTCACCCCCTTCCAAAAATATTAATAAACCGTTTTAATGGATCACCTGTTGTCCCCAAAATTCCCCTTTGCTCATGTGGTTCCTTCTGCCTGTAAGGACCCTTGTTACATTAAATTGGTTAACTCTGCTGATTTATCTTTCACACTTCCATCACAGTTTGGTCTCATCCGCACTCTTCTCTTCGGCTCTCCTGGGTGGGATGGATTCCCACTCCCTCCGCTGATACCCCAGGGCTCCCCACGTAGACCTGTAGCCTGCCTTCCACTTAGCCTGTTTCACACTCAGTGGCTTTTACGTCTCTTCCCACTTGTACCTTGAGAGGGCCTCAGAGTCAAGGTCTGGGTCTGTGGCTCATCTTTGCACGCCCGGACCAGAGCCCAGGGTGGAGCAGAGTGTCTGTAAACCTGTCCTGAATGAACACACGCGTGAATAAAACTCACGCTGCACGGCGAAGTCAGATAGGGGTGATTTTGATAACTTTCCCAGGTGTCTGAGTTTGTTGGTCAATCCTCCTCGGCTTCACTGTGGGTAATTTACCGGGTAACACAGTGACCCACACGGTCTCCTGAGACCGAGCTTGGTTCAGGTTGCGGGTTTGCCTGTTCTCCAAGTGACGGCCGCTTTTTCTCTTCCCCTCCCCTCTCAGCCTGAAGACAAGCAGAAGGCGGCGGCTGCCTTTGCCCAGCTCCGGGGCGCCATGGAGCTACTGGGCATCTCAGAGAGCGAGCAGCGAGCCATTTGGCGGGTGCTGGCAGCCATCTACCACCTCGGCGCGGCGGGGGCCTGCAAAGGTACGTTCTTCCTGCTGGCTCACCTGGGTCGCCAGCTGTCTCCTTTGGCAGGTGCCTGACAAGGCCCTTCTCCCGGAGAGATGGGGACAGGGTCAATCTGTCATCTTCCGTGTCTCTGGGACTGCTCTTCGGGAGGCTGCTGAAACCAGGCATCACGAGGCGGAAACAGGGCTGGAATTTCCAAACAATCCTTCTAGACCAGGTGTGTCCAAAGGAACTTCCCGAAATAACGGAGACGTTCTCTAGCTACGCTGTCCAGCGTGGTAGCCACTAGGTGCAGGCGGCCATTGAACACTAGAAATACAGCTGGCGCAAGTGAGGAATTGCATTTTTCATTGTGTTTAATTCTAACTAATTTGAATTTAAGTAGCCACGTGTAGCTAGTGTCTACTATACTGGGCAGAGCAACTGCAGGCTATGCTAGAGAAGAGTCCAGAAGGCTCCAGTCGCCATTTCGGTCCTCTTCTGCAAACCCCAAAGGGAAGTCTTTCCGTCGGTATCTCTGGGAGAAGCAGAGTTCTGATTTTCAGCGGGGGTTTCTCAGCGTGGAGACTAAGTTGCTATCCTCCGATCGTATCCGCATTAAACAGTCACCCCATACACGCAGAAGTTTGAGAAAACTGCAAACAGGGCCCAGAAAACCATTCATTTTTTTGCTTTGCGCCATCTAACGTTAGCTGAGGACTTCAGACAACGTTGCCTCTGTTGAACCTTTTCACAAGAGCCACCCCAACTGCTGAGATGAGTCAACACTGACTTTGTGCCCAGACCCGCGCTGGGCGTTGTTGGGGGCACAGGAGAGGCTGTGCGGGTCCCATCCTTGTGACTTCGCCGTCTTGCTTGGAGAGATGAGACTTCTAAAGATGAGGCTGTCACCCAGCTTTGTCAGTGACAGAGAGGGGGTGCAGCCGCATCGTTCGGACCAGGAAAGGGGGGAAGGCTCCGCGTTGGCGCGTAGACCGTGGTCTGCAGGAAGCACATGTGTTTTCCAGAATAGAAAACCGAGACTTGGGAGGCCGAGGTGTCACACATTGCAGGGCGTGGACTCCTGCATGAGGCGGATTCGGGTTCAAGACGGATCTCTCAGACTCCCCGGCTGCTTCTTTCGATGGGCTAAGAGTGGGTTCGAGGCGCGGATTAAACGGAAGGAGGATGAGGGGGCTGGTCTAGGCTGCGCCCCACCAGAAGGCGCGAGACGAAGGCAGGAGGCGTGTGCCTTATGGGGAGGGGTCCCCGGAGGCACCGTCAGGGGAAGGCGGAAGTGAGGCAGGGAGGGAAGCAGGTGACACAGGTGTGTTAGGAGCAGCCTCCCTGGGCAGTTGAAGCTCAGCCCCACCGGGGACCGCTGGGACACTCTGGGGGACATGCCTTCTAGTTGTCTTACCCAAGAGGCCAGGAAACTGGGTGTCTGTCCAGAGACAAAGGGAACCCCCCGGACCGTCAACGTGTCAGCAGAGACCTGAAGAAGCTCAGTTAGAAGCCTGAGTCTCTCCTCCCGGGGCCGAGGGCGGATGTGGACTCAGAGACCTGACCCATGCGTACGAACGCCGAGACGATAAAAGAGAAAATCGCTTTTATAAATATTTTATTAATACATGATTATGGCAATAATTCCTCCCATCCCTCTGCCCCTCACCCCGCCTTGTAAATTATTTCACGAAGAGCTGCCGTCAGTCTGCCTGGGAGGCCTGCCCGATGATTTACTTACTGTATATTCTGCTTTGGAACATTTCATAATAGGTTGCTCTAAAATCAGCTATTAAGAATTTCAAAGTCGTATATAAATGTCTTTGCTTTGTGTCATAACAGATCATTTTGAAATATATTAAGAATCATTTTCATTAATCAAGTTTTTTTTTTTCTTCATTAAAATGATACTCTCTTCCCAGTGCGCTTGGCTTCCCAACTTATTCTGAGAGCCCTGATCCTATTTTTTAAAAGCCAATGAGAGCCCCTGTGGGGAGATTCGGGGGCCTTATAACCGGACTCAGGGTTTTGAACTGTTAGTATTGGTTTGGTGTTTGACAATTGCAAAAGCTCCGATATCTCTGTTGTGCCTTTTGATCTGATTAGACTCACGTACTCATCCCGTGAGGAAAAACGGGAACATTGGCAAGAGTCCCGAGTCGGCCTGCTGGGTGTGAATCCCGGCCTGATCTCCCCAAGCCCGGTTCCTTCTTTGTGAAATGGGGCTCACGGGGGTCATGGTGACACCCACTTTGGAGGCATGTTGTGAGGATTAAATGAATCAATGCCCAGGACTGCAGAGCCCAGAACTTGGCTCCTGGTGGAGGGGTTCATAAGTCTTCACTTTCATCCGTTTCCATTTTATAGACAAGCAAACAGCGGCACAGAGAGGGTGCGTCACTTACCTGGTATCACACAGCCAGGACGTGCCAGAGTGAGGTCTGGGCCATTCTCATTTTCCTGGAGCCCCTGTGCTCAGCGCTTCCACATCTGACCATGTCACTGCCTCCTTAGAGCAGCCTGGGAGGGACAAGAATGACGCCCATTTTACAAATGAACAAACCGATGCCCACCAGAGGGTTTCGTACAAATTCCTCAGGACACACAGCCAAAGCCAGAGATGGTATCTGGACTTAGGACTGCCAGAGACGGGCCCAGCCTCCGGAGCCACACCTCCCACCTGCCCGGCACCCTGTGCGGCTGCCTCCTCCAGGGGGACGACAGCTCAGTTCAGTTCTGACGCTGACCACCTGCAGCCGGCGCGGACCCCACAGGTGAGGGGCTCGGTCCCGTACGACCGCCCCCATGACGGATGCTGGCCGCAAGCACCGGGCCTCCTATTCTTCTGGCTGACTGGCTCCAAAGTCGGGGCTCCCTCAACCCTGCCCTCCCGTTTGGCGATTCGCTGCAGTGACTCCCAGGACTCAGGAAAGCACTCGATCTGCTATTCCCGGCTCATTACCAGAGCACATCTCAGGAGCAGCCAGAGGGAAGAGCCGCGCGGGGGAAGCACAGGGAGCTCCCCGCCTCACCCCGGGCGACACCCTCCCAGCACTTCGATGTGCGGGAAGCCCTGGGGACCCCATCACTTAGGGGTTCTGTGGAGGTTTCCCGATGCAGGCGCGATTGATCAAATCACCAGCCAGGGCTGATGGACTCGATCTCCAGCGCCTCTCCCCCCCTCAGAGGTTGGGGGTGGGGTTGAAAGCCCCCAACCCTCTAACCGTGCCGTGGCCTTTCTGGTGGCCGTCCCCCATCCTGAAGCTACCTAGGGGCCCCCAGACACCAGTCATCTCGTGAGCATCCCCAAGACAGCCTTACGGAGATTGCAAAGGGTTTTTGGAGCGTGTGCCGGGAACCGGGGATAAAGGCTGAATACGTATTTATCACAGGGGCCAAGCCCCGAGCAACAGCCCCCGGGCCTGGCTGGCTGTGGCCTCCGCCCAGCGCCTCATGGGGTTGTGCGGCGTCAACCCCCAGTGTCCCGGGTCAACCAGACCGGGGACGGGCGGCCAACGCGATGAGGCCTGAGCCCGGGGCGCTGACTGGGCGGGGAGTTTTCCTCTCCGCTGTCGTCCTGTTGCCCACTCTGGGCACTGTTGCTTCCTCTTTCTCTTCTGGAAGCTTCCTCCTCCTTTTTTCCTGCTTCATGAGGGCTCCAGCCCTTCGTTGTTCTGTAAAAGGCCGCCGTGCGCGTGCATGGTGGTGCCAGGCTGATGAGGGCCAGGCCTCCGGTCACCACGTGGTCCCTGCCCAGGGACCTTCGGCACCGACATCACACGAGACCCCCACACAACTCCTTGGGACCCTCCTGAGCCTCCTGCTCTGGGGGGCCACATTGCCTCCCCCCTGAAGTTCCCACCAGGTCCCCGCTGACCCCCTTCCCTGTCCCTTCGGTCCCTCCGATGCGACGCAGCGTCCTTTATTGCAGGAGACCTTTCGGCGCCTTCCCTCGGGCAGCTGGCTGGCCGCCCCAGGGCCTCAGGCTGACCCTGTCATCAACCAGGTGCCCTGGGCAGCCCCAGAGTCAGAGAGGACACCCCCCCTCGGGATGTGGCAGAGAAAAGGACACTTTGGCGTCAGCCAGTTCTAGGGTCAAATCTCAGCTTGGCCTTTTGCGGGCTGTGCGTAACCTGGGTCAAGTTGCACAATTAGCCCGAACTTGATCTGTAAACGGGAGAAATGGCAGCACAGAGCCTTCTGGGCCTCACCCAAGCTCGCGGTGCTGGTAAGAGTGGCCCAGACCTGTTTGCAAAGCGGCTTCACTGAGGTGTAATTCACGTGCCATACGGTTCACCACTTAGAGCATACACTGCAGTGGTTTTTTAGAATAGTCTCAAATATACGCAATTATCACATAGTCAATTTTAGTCAAATTTGGAACATTTTCATCATCTTAAAAAGAAACCCTTCAGCTGTCGCCCCCTAAATCCCTCATCCTTAGGCAATGCCCTCCTCCCAGTCTTAAATCACCACCGAGCTACTCTCTGTCTCTGTGGGTTTCCCCGTTCTGGGCATCTTACACGAACGCAATCATGCAGTACGCGTTCTTTTGTGGTTGGCTTTTTTCACTTAGCATAATGTTTTTAAGGTCCATCTATGTTGTATCACCGATCAGTACTTCAGTCCTTTGTGGGGCTGAATGATATTCCATCGTACGGATATACCACATTTTGTTCAGCCGTGGACTATGTTTTCTTTCCATTCTTCCCAAGACCTGGGCCATAGGAACTGCTCGAGAAATGCTAATTGAGTGTATGCTCCAAATGAGCCTGAGCAGGGGTAGAATTACACCCATTCTCCAGAGGGAAGGCAGAGGCTGAGCGGTTCTGGGATGGGATGGTGTACGTAAGCATGCTTAGAAGACTAGACTACGGTCAGACACACCCAGCCAAGTTTCAGCTCTGCCCTTCGTTAGCTGTGTAAGTTGGAACAGGTTGGTGTCTGTCTCTAAGCCTCAGTTTTCTCATCTATAAAATGGGGGCAATGATAATACCCTCCCCATAGGGGTGAGAGCAGATGGAATGCAGTGATGTGCAGAGGAAGTCATTAGCTCAGGGCTTCATGGATCTGGAGACGTGTCCATTTCATTTATCCTGCACATCCCAGGATAAAAATAGATCAGACCTTTGGGTCTGCTCACCTGATCCTCTCTCTTAAACTTCTAATCATTGGCACTGAGTTTGGTGAGTTTCATACTATTTTGACTTCAATGCATGACAAGAAACATTTTCCCTCCTGATCCAGTGAAAACACACACATGCACACACACGATTTACAGAGAAAAGTGCACAGAGGGAATCCTCTGTATTCCTGAGGGTGAGGTGGGGGGCGGAGGAAAGAAAAAACACCTTAACACTGGCACGTAGATACAACACATGCACCGACTCACCCTGGTAGAATGACTTTCTCTGTAGCTGCCAATCCTGCCGCATTCTGTTCCACCTTAATTTTTATTTTTAACCTTGTGCATTCTCCCACTCAGCCACCAGAGTGGCCCTTTTCAGACAAAACCCAGCCCACGCCATCCCTCCACCCCCCAGGGCACCCATCTTGCTCAGAGACAAGCCAAAGCTCCCACAAAGACCCCCTGCTCCCGGGGGACAGGGAGCGATGGCTCCTGTGCACTTTCTGGGCTGAGTCAGAGGCTTGACCACAGGACCTGAACGGGTATTCAAAGCAATGCCATAAGGCGGTTCTTTGTCATTTGTTCAGATGAGGCAATTGTGGCTCAGAGAGGTGATGCGACTTGCTCAAGGGCACACAGCCAGGAAGTGGCGGAGCTCAGGGCTGCCAGAACCTAGGCTCTCCAGCTTTGCATGGGGACCAGAATCCTTCTCACTCACTGCCATTGTCGTTGGAGCTTGTGGGGACCAAGGCCCGGGGACCCCTAAAGGTTCACTCAAAAATCACTGACTGAGGCAGATCGATTGATGAGTTTATTTAATGTGTTACACAGGAGGCTTCAGAGTGAAGACACAAAGGTACAGGGGAAATTGTCCGTTTTTATGTTTAGGTTCAAGAAAGTATAGACGGCATGCAGAAATAGGATTGGACAAAAGGGGTGTGAGCTGATGCTAACAGGCTGCGTGTGGAAACCCAGCAGGGCCTGTCTGTCTAGATTTTTCTTGGGCTCTCTGGGCAGCGTCCTTCCTTCTGGGCGTGGGCAGGACCCTCCCTGGAGTGGGGGATCTTCCGACCTACAGTCAAACAAGGTGGGTCGGATGACTTCCATATGGCCAGTTTTTACACAGAATCATTTCAGGTTTTACGGCTGGCTTTCAAAAAAGGGGTTCTGGTTTCTGTGATCTGCCTTGGAGCGGGGTTCTGGTTTCTGTGATCTGCCTCGGGGGAGCACGGGGCTGAGAGGCGCGAGGACAGAAGACGGTCAGAGAAAAAGCTTTCGCTTCTGAGGCCTTCATGTCGGGGTACTGTTTTCTGATCGCCGACAAGCTCTTCTCGGGCGAGAGCGCTCCTGAATTCTAGGCAATTCTTTTTTGGGTTGGGGGGTCACTCTTGGCACAGGAGGAGTGGGCTCAGGTGGCACCTGCCATTAAGCTTCTTGGTTGTCCAGGGCAAGTTTATTTGTGCTCAGCCCGGAGGTCAGGGGGTGGCCCTGCTCTGCGTGGCAAGGTCCCGGCAGGGAGGAGAAGGCAGCTGAGCTTGCGTGGGATGCTGCCCGGCTGTCCTGCCAGAGGGGGCGCTGTTGGCAGTGCGAGGCCGGGCGTGGCGGATGTCACGGGCATCGCTCACGGACGCCCGGTTGTCTGGTTCAGCCAGAACGCCCGTGCTGCGCAGAAGGCGTGGTGGGCCTGTCTGCCAAGGAGCTGGGCCCTGCTCAGTGCGGGGGACACGCCGTGTCACTCGGCTCCTTGGAGAGCTGGAAGGCAGGCACGCCCTCCCCTCCCTCGGCACCGGCTTCAGCGGGGACAGAGCAGGACAGCCGCGTTTTAAGGCACACTCTCCAGGCCCGCCTCCTGCTACCGGTTAGCGCACGCCGTTCCACTCGCCCCTCTGGATAAGCTCAGCCCCGTTCTGCAGCTGGGGAGACCGAAGCCCTTCCAGGAGACGCCGCTGGCCCAGGGCGCGCAGTGAGGCCGCACCCAAGCTCAGACGGGAGCCCGCGTCTGTCTGGCTCAAAGGCCACCCTGTGTCACTGGGGCCTGCAGAGGGGTGTCCTTCATCGTCAGAAGACTAAGCGTCCACGTGTGGGTGTTGTCGAATGGGATCGGGAGAGGCGGCCTGCGGGGGTGTTTGTGGAGCCGCAGCTGGGAGCCCAGAGCTCTCCCCAGGGATCCTTGTGTCTTGATGGCCTCATCCACCGGGCAGCGACTCTGGCCCGGAAGCCCGGACGTGCTTCCAGCTGGGCTCCTGCGTCCCCCCTTTCCACCCTCCCCGCCTGAGTTCTCACGCCCCAGCCCGTGGGAAGTCTCAGCTCGCACGTCCGATCGCTCCGTCAATAGGGCTGTCGGTGGCTCCCCGCGTGGGCGATCTCAGCCCGGTCTGGTCCCTGCAGTCTCGGTCTGAGTGCACGCGGCCGAGGCCCCGTCACAGGGACGTTTCCATTCCGCTCTCTCGCTGCCCCCCAAGGGCACTGCCGTGCTGGGCTCCTGTCTCTGCCCCTCCCCCCTTCCCCTTTCTGCTCCCCGTTGGAAAGCCGCCCCCCCACCGTGAGCCTCCGCTGACCCCTGGGCGAGGCCTGCTTTTCCTGCTCTGGGCGCTCTGAGCATTACCTGGCCACCTTATTCATTTCTCGTGTGGGGTGATTACTCATTGGACTCACATCTGTCTCCCCCGCTGGGCTGCACCTCTGTGAGCGCAGAGCCGCTGTCTGATTCTGCGCACGGTTGCATGCCCAAGGCCTGGCACGTAGTACGTGCTCAGTAAATATTTGTGGACTGATACATCTTCTCAGCGACTCTCGAAGGACTGGGAGATCGCCCTGGAATAGAATCCAGACGAGGGGTGTGAGGGGTTATGCGCTCAGTCGCGCTGGCAGGTGAAGGGGAGGGGCTGGGCAGGAGGACGGGTGGACGAAGGGCCCTGAGGGAGCCATTCTGCTCCCGCGGGTGTCTCTTCCTGCCCCAACCGTCAGCCACCCCCCACTGACTGCCCACGTGGCAGAGACACTTGCTCGAAGAGGCTGGACACAGCTGGGCTGCGGATCTTAGAGACCAGCTCTTGTGGTGGCGCAGGGCTGGGTCCCGCCCTCACCTGCACGATGTCCGCACCTGCTCTCTGTTTCCCTGGTACGCTGTCACCGATGGGTCCCTTGGGAAGGCGGCGGGAGGGGCTCTGAGGGCCGGCATCACGCCGCAGGCAGGAAGCACCAGGCGACTTGACATCGCAGTTGGTTTGCTGTGCACCGGGGCTCAGGGCTCCGGCCGTTTCCCCGGAGCCATCAGACAACTGTTGACCCAAACTCGTGTTTCTTTCCTTTGGCGAAAAGTGGCCTGTGGGACAGTGAGCTGGTGCCCACGTGTTTCTCCTGGTGGCAACTGGGTGCTCTCCAGAGCTTGCTCGGTAAGGAGAGAGTGCCACGTTCTATTGCTAATAAACATGTCACAGTTTCAAGGACAGAGGGAACGAGAGTCCACCGCTGGATGGGGGAACAGCAAAGCTCTAGGGCATGGGAGACACGGGTGTGGCCCTATTTTGCCACAGTGGCCTCAAGTAACTTAAGCCTTCCGTAGCTCAGTTTTCTTGCCTGTAAAATGGGTTTGTAAAGAGAGTGACTTCACAGGTCTGCTGCACAGATGAACTGAGGTGCCGTGTGCCGCAGGCTTTTTGTAACAGCGCGGTGCAGGCGTGTCAGTAAGAGTCGGCTGCTGTGGATTATGATGCCACAAGGCCTGTGGAGTTCCACAGCCCGGGCTTCCCACATCGCTGCTGAGGTGGAGAGAGGACGCTCTCTGGGACTTTTGCCTTCTGTTTTATTTCCAGGGGCCCCCTAAGAACCCTCTTCTTGCAGAAGAGTAAATCAAGGATGAACTCCATGGGCTCTTTGTAGCAAGAGATGGCATCTCTGTCCTGGGCCTCTTTTCTTGGATGAGATTAAAATCAGAAACAACACTCTTCCCAGGAATGGTCTCTGTTAGCAAAATCCTCTTGGGGTTTCCCTGTTCTCTATCTCAGCAAGGGCTAGGAGGTCACATTCCACAGATTCTCTCTTTTAATCCTCACAGCAACCTTGACAAGTAAGGAAGGAGTCGCCATTTGTGATTCAGGATGCCGAAGCTCAGAGAGGTTAGGTAACATTGCCAAAGTTGAACAGCATCATGCGGTGGGGCCAAGGTTAGAACTTAGTGCCTGTCTGCCTGCAAAGTTCCTGTCCTTCTCCATGATGAGGGTGTATTCTGGGTACCTGGACCTCTGCCCTGTCTCCTAAGAGCTCCTTCTCAGCTCCATCCAGTCTCCACCCAGTCCTGCACTGGGAAGGCCATCCCACTAAGCAGATAGAGCACAGCTCCGAATTGAGGCCAAAGGCATGGACCAGGCTGACCTGTCTTCAATTCCGCTTCTCTTGCATGATCTTGGTGGCTCTCTTGACAGCTGAGACTCAGTGTTCTCATCTGTAAAATGGGGATACTAATACTGCCTATCTCTTAGGGTTCTTGTGAGGTTTATGTTATTTAATTGGAATATTTAAAGCTCTGTCATTGTCAGTATTGTCATTATTATTGTTAATGAGAAATCTGTCCCTGTCCGGGCAGTTTTCCCCAGTGATGCTTAGGAGGGGAGACTGACTTGGGCTGGTCTTTAACCGTCTCCAGTCCCTGCGATCCTGTAGCTGTCAGAGCTGCCGTGCATTGTCCTCCAGAAAGTCAACCGCTGGTCACTCTGTTGTCCCTCGCTCCTGCACAAAAATGGCAGTGATGTTCAGAATCCAGAATGACAACAGGGATGAGCGTGCCTGCCTTGATGGGGGCACAGCTTTGTTTCGTTTCTCTCTGAAGGCTGGCAGGGTGTTTATTTGTCGCTCACTAAATTTGCCAGTCTGCTTGCTGCTGACCCGGTGGGACCCATGTGTAACCCAAGGAGGGGCCTCGCAATGGGGCGATGAAGGAAGGCTGCCATTCAGCCGGCAGCTCTCTCGCCTTCTGCCAGGTAACCACGTCAATCCGCGAATACAGGGGGCGCGACTCGGGGAGCCCAGGGGAGCCTGCCAGAAAGACAACGTCAGCAGTGAGACAGTCCCAGCCCCCTGCCCCCTGCCTCCTGCCGGGGCGTCCCAGCACCGTCAGCCAGGGCAGCCCATCGGGGACGGGAGGAGGTGACCGGACACTTCCACGCTGGGGCAGGACCCTGAGCGCAGAAGGCCGGTGACAGCCGTGACCGTGATGCTGTTCACGCAATGCCGTGACCAGGTCTTCCAACGCCCCGCGGGGTGCTTTAGCATTTTTATAGTTTTAGAGCAATCGTATGAGTGATACTTTAATGACTTTCCATCAAAAATGGAAACAGTGAGGAAGAATAGAAGGCGACAGAGAAAGGAAGGTCCCTGTGCACACTCTGGACCCCACTGCTGCCCAAGGTGGCCACGGAGAACAGCTCCAGGCACTTTTAAAAAAACAGACTTTAAGTTTTAGAGCAGTTTGAGGTTCAGGGAAAGATTGAGCAGAAAGGACAGAGCTCCCACGAAGCTCTTCCCCCGTCTCCACCCCCCGTGGCTGACACCGTGCGAGGCACCGGCTTCGCTACCTTAGTCTCGATTAACGCCCACAGTTTACGCCCGGGGTCGCTCTTTCTGGTGCGCAGCGCTGTGGACGTTGACAGTTGGTTGACGGCCTGTGTCCCCCGCTACGGTGACGTACGGGATAGTGTCGCTGTCCCGACAGGCTGGATGTCTTTACCTCTCGAGCTTTTGATTTGAAATAATCATGTAACAGAATCACAGGAAGTGGCAGAAATCATACACGGAGTCCCACGAGCCCCTCCCCCAGCGTCCGCCAATCGTGGCGTCACACACGGCCGCAGGACACCGGGAAGCTGACGTGGGTGCGTCACCATAGCCCGGGCCATGGCCCGCATTTGCGGGGCTTTAAAACTGCAGTGAGCCACGTCTGTGCACCTCACATGGGTAGGGGCTGAGTGCCCGGCTGTGGCTTCTTACACCTGTGGGTTCACACCAGCTCTGTTTCCGTGTCCTTCGCTTTTTTTATGTGTCACGTCGCGGCTTGTCTTGGGGTCTCTTTCCACCTCGGTTCAGAGCAATGTCCCTAGTTGTCTCTGTTGACCACAGAGAATTGCCCAGCGTGGGCGGACCTCCATGTACGATACAGTTCTCCCGTCGATGAGCATTCGGCGGTTTCTTGCTTTTTCGGCGTTATAAATAGTGTCTCACTGAACATCCTCGTACGCAGACGGTGGTGGAGGCTAGTGAGCATTTTGGAGGTTTGCTGGAAGTGGAACCGCTAGGTCAAAGGGCGTGTCCAGTGTTTATCATTTCCACGGTCACAAACCATCTCACCCACCCTGGGTGTGTATCTGGGTTGTTTGGCTCAAGCCTGTGCGGTAGGCGCTATTGTTATCATTTCCATTTGTAGGTAGGGAAGCGGAGGCTCAGAGAGGTGAAGCCACTAACTCATGGTCACACAGCTCTAAGTGGCACAAAACTAGGCCCTCTGCCTGCCGTGCACCGTTTCGTTGGGGGTCAGAGGAAGGCCTGGCGTTTTCAAACGGACCTGCTGTCTCCGCTGTGGGGATGCTACCTCTGTCCCCTCCTCCAAGACACACGCTGGGCCGGCTCTGCCTTTGCTTCTCTGGGCTCACTTCTGTCTCCTTAGCAGGGGCAGAGGAGCCAGGTTCAGGCCGATCTAGAAGTTTCTCACTGCGGCTCGGCGCTCTACTCTGCTCCCCTCCAGTTCTGGGAGCTTCTTCCCCTCCCCACCTGACCCCGACCCCAGCCGCTTCCTGTCCTGAATGAGATGGGCTTCGCCCGTAACAGGGATTTCCGAGCCCGGAGGGCACTTGCCTGCCCCGCGTCTTCCCTGAGAGTGCAGACCGGGTTCGTGTCCGGGCCCGGCTGGCTGTGACGGCTCCGCGTGTTTCTTCAGGCTCTGCGAATCAGAGGGTTTAGAGCTGTGAAGTCAGGAGGGGCGGGACCGCTGAGGTCTGGGCCCGGGTGGCGTCCCCGTGCAGAGGGCCTCGGACAGGCAGGCTCAGCCTCGCGTGGCCTCGACGTACCCAGGTCTCTGTCGGCGCCCCCAGGGACCTCCCTGCACGGCTGTAAAGGAGCCGCTCGCCCGCTGGGCCTGAAGAGCCTCCCTGGTAGAGTGGAGAACCCAAGCGCTGAAAAGGGACTCAAACTGCAACCCACCTGAGCCCCTCTTTGCGCAGGACAGGGACCAAGGCCCAGAGAGGGGGAGAGACTTGCTCAGGGCCACACAGCGAGGCTGTGGGGGACGTGGGCTAGAAGCCCGGTCTCCTGACTCTGGAGCCAGTGCTTATCTGGCCCGGCCCCTTCCTCGTTCCCTGCCTCCCTCCTTTGATCCACCCTGCTTCTCTCTGCTCCTCCCTTCCTCTCTCCTTCCTCGTTTTCCTTCCTCCGTTCCTGCCCGCTCATCCCTGCCCCTCTCTCCCCCTCCTCCCTGCCCCTCTCTCTCGCTCTCCTTCTTTCCTCCCCCCGGTGCCTACCGGACGGCAGGTCCCCGATCACCCTGACACCCCGCCCTCACCTTACAAAGCAAAACTCCGACCCAGCCAGGAGAGAGACCCAGACAGTGCAGGATGCTGGGAGGAGACCTGGAGCTGAGAGTGGTCCCCCCTCCCCTCCCAGCATGCTGCAGGCAGAGACCTGTGAGCTAAATCTCGAAAACGGGAGAAATCAGGGAGGCGGCTCCGGGTAGAGGGACCCGAGTGAGCAAAGGCACGGTGGCTTGCGTCACAATGCAGCAGCCTCAGGGTCTTCTTTCTCGGCGCGAGGCCTGGGGCCTCTGTCTTCCCATCTGTAACCTGTCAGCCTGGGGCCTGCTGCTCTGCTGCCGCGACCCTAAGGGCTCTGATTACGAGAGGATCACCAGGTAGCCCGGCGCCCTGGGGGCCTGTCCTCTCCTGGGCCCCCTCCTGCCCAGCCCGGGGCTTGGCTCCGTGCCCGACAGCTGGTGCAGCCAGACCTGTTCAGACCACCGGCAAGGATTTATCCTGCATTTCTGAGCATCTCGAACTCGTTCATTAAGCTGGAATGGCTGTGCTGGCGTGTTAAACAATTATATATATATTTTTAAAAGATCGTGCTCAGACATGGCGATGCTGGAAGGCAGAGCTGGCCGGCAGCCAACACCTGGGAGGGTGAAGTGGGAAGGCTGGGATGCTTCGGGACCCGGGTTCAGATTGGCTGAGCCACTCACTTGCTGGGTGGCTCTGTGAAAGTTTCCCTCTTTCTTTTGGCCTCTGTTTCTCATAAATAATAACAGCAGCTAACATTTAATCAGTGCCTACCACGTGCTAAGCCCTACTCTAAGAGCTC
Organism: Avahi laniger; assembly: GCA_963575035.1. Lineage (NCBI taxonomy): Eukaryota > Metazoa > Chordata > Mammalia > Primates > Indriidae > Avahi > Avahi laniger. The sequence continues at coordinate 23,936 of CAUYSK010015997.1, read as the reverse complement.
TGGCCATTTCGACAATCTCATGGAGTAGGTGCTAATACCCCATCTATCTCATTGACTCTCCACCAGCACTCCACGGGGTAGCTTCTGTTCATCACTCCGACTTAACAGAAGAAGAGACTGAGGTTCATGGTGTTGACACGACTTCCCCAAGGTCATATGACTTTAAGCAGCAGAGGTGGGATTTGAACCCAGGCAGTCAGTCTGCGGAACGTTGCCTTTTCTTGCAGCAGCTACAGCCTCTTAGACTTATCTCTTCTCTACAGGAGGCTTCCTTCTTCGCAGGCCTCGGAATTGTATGCCTCAGTGTGAGGAAATGCAAACCAGATGCACCAGCATCGTAAATAAGTCACATAATGTTGAGTAACTCAGCAGCAGCACGACTATTGTTGGAAGGAGAAATAACTTGGTTATTAATAAATGCAGGAGGCCACAGTAATTGATAGCAATTGAACTCGTGGTGCGTGGGGAAAAACAGCTATGTTATTCTCTCTCTCTCTCTCTCTATTTTTTGTTGTGTTGAGCATAAAGGGAAAAAAACCTGCCTTTGCAGGTGGATTTGAGCATCTCAGAAACTGCAGTTCCGTTACTTTCCCTTGTTCCTTCTTTTTCTCATTCCTCCTTTGTTTGTTTTCTCTGTATAAATCCCAGCCTGCCTCTTACAGCAGGAGTGACCTTGGACAAGCATCTCAAGTGCGGCAATTTGCCCAGAGTCACCTGGTTAGGTGAGGGCTCTTTCAGTTAAACGGTATTTTCCTAAACTAGTGTCTCCTAGAACATCAGACCCGAAAAAGACTCTATAAAAGCATTCAGAGGACTCATAAGTCTGAACAGAACTCTCCCTTCTTAGAGACTTGTAAGATACACTTTAAAGGCTCTGAGAAGTCCTGCAGTTAAGAAACTTATTTAGCCAAGCATTGACCAAATTGATATGATACACAATTCATTTCTTCCCAGTGATACCGGTGACCATCCCGTGGAACTACTGCTATGAGGTGCGCCGTTGGGGGATTCTGACCCCCCAGCTCTGTGGCTGCCCTGCCCTGCTCCCCACCCGGAGAGTTACTGACTCAGCCCTGCCCTTGGTAGCACACTGGCTGGAGCCTGGGGTCACCCCACACATGCAAATGGAATAGACACAGAGGCGGAGAAAGAGCCATGAGCCCGGACATCAGCTGCTGTTTCGAGAGCCTTCCCTTGGCCAACCAAACCTTGCTAAGCGTGGCCTTAGCGCCTTACAGCGGGCACAGATGCTGACACAAGGGGTCAAAGCCAAGATGTTTTTGAGGGGTCGATCCCAGGAAGCGCCAGGAGAGGGGTGGGGGAGGGAAATGGGGAAGGAAGGCGGGAACTGTGGGCCAACCTGCCACGGGGGCCTGTTTCCCACCAGCAGCCGGGGAAATGACTGGAGACCAAAACCACACACCAGGAGCGATCGCCGCTCCTTTAGCTTTGGGATCATTCTGGGCGCAGCCTCCTTGCCTCCAGGCGAGTGGAGACGAAAGCACCTGGACAGAATGCACGATCCCCTCTGGAGTGGGCCAGGGCAGGGAAGGGTTCCTGACCCGCCTCCCCCGACCCAGGCTGTGCAGCTGCCTGAAAGACTGACAGCTGGAATGGCAGAACGAGCATTAGACCCGGATCCCCTGTGCTCCGTCACCCACGTCACTGCCCAGCTCCCTCTCTGCCCGCCTCGGGTGCCAGCTCAGGGTTCTCGCCCTTCCTCGGGAAGACGTTGGCCATGGCCTCTGTACGAGCGAAGATCGAGGAATCCGTGGGGTTGGACTTTGGGTGGTGGCCAACCTTCAGGGAGCCGAGGGCAGGAGACACATTTTCCTGACAAAGCCCTTCGTGTGCCCACCTGCATTTCACCCGCAGGGTGGGTCTCAGCTGCACCTGGACAGATCCCCCCACAGCAGGCAGATTTAGAAAATTAGGCCAGATCCACTTACCGCTCCTCTTTGCAGAAATAGCAGTGGCCGATTCCTTCATGGCTCCTCCCAGCTTATCAAGGCCAGCAAGGTCACTGCCACTGGGAACTCTGTTCTAGAGAGCAGCTAAGGAGGGTGGTGGGGCACGGGGTGGACAGGACGTTACTCACCATCAGCATCGTCACCATCAGCGTCATCATGAACACCATCACCATCATCATCACCATCATCACCATCATCACCATCATCACCATCACCATCATCATCACCATCACCATCATCAACAACAACACCAACACCAACATCAACATCACCATCACCATCAACATCAACATCACCATCACCATCATCAACATCACCACCATCACCACCATCAACATCATCATCACCATCACCATCACCACCATGACCACCATCACCATCATCATCACCATCACCATCACCACCATCACCACCATCACCATCACCATCATCACCACCATCACCACCATCACCATCATCATCACCATCACCATCATCATCACCATCACCATCACCACCATCACCACCATCACCACCATCACCACCATCACCATCACCATCATCATCACCATCACCACCACCATCATCATCACCACCATTGTCACTCCTCCTCCTCCTCCACAGAGCACACCTCACTCACAGCCTGCCCTATATTACCCTCCAAGCACTGGGTACCCTCCCCGGATCCATGCACACAAACAGCCTCCTCCATCAGGCAGGTCTCTAAACTCCCAGATTTGACCTTGACATTCTCTACATGCTCCCTGACACCAGTGTCCTCAGCAGTGGACTCAGGTGGGCGTGGGGTCCAGCGCGATGTTCCTAACGTGTCATTCCCAGCCTTGGCCACAGGCCTTCTGGGCACTGTCAGTGGCCAATAGAAGAGAGGGGCAGGGGGCGGCGGCGAGGGAGATGATGAGGAAGAGCGGAGGAGGGGGACGGAGCGGGGAGGAGGGAGAAGGGTGCCTGAAGAACAGATAGAATTTTCGCTCTTGGCTCAGACTCACAAATTTCCTGGAAAATGAGAATTTCCAAGCCACACACAGCCTGATTAAGGGCCCCTGCCAAACCCTGTGGTTCTCGGAAAAGGTTTGTTCCCTCCCCTAAAAGTATGAAATAGGCCTGTTTCAATAGAAGGAAACCAAACAGCAACGAACGTCCTCACGTCCACTGTTCATCAGACTGGCGCTTTTCTCTGTTCCTCCAGAAACTCAAGGTGTCTCAGGCCCCACCTGGCCGCAGAGGGCTCTGTGCTGGGCCCAGCCCCACTCCGGCCAGCTCCCCGACCTTAGAGCTTGGCCAGCCAGCCCAGGACAAGCCGCACTGCACCCCGTTCTCCGTCCCGGACCCGATGGCTGGTGAGAGCTCGGGCAGGTGTAGAACCCGGTGCCGCCCTGTGTGTGCTCTGAGCCCCCCGCCCCTCAGACCTGCCTGGACCATGACCCCAGCTCATGTCGCTAGTGAGTGGTTTCTCTCCAACAGTCTTGTCCCCTTACCCGTAGGTGGGACACCAGTGGTGACCACACTCCACTTTGTAACGTTGGTGACATTTGGAAGGGCCTCTATTTAGTGAGTGGGGCTTCCGTCCTGTCGGGGTTCTCTGTCTGTGCCAGACGGGGTCGGGGGGAGGACATGCAGGGATCTACCCAGCATCCTCAGCGGCAAATACGGGGCCCCCTCACGTAAAGACCGTCCGGCGTCTCTCCCAGGGTCATGGCGCAACGAAGAATGCTCCAGACCTCAGTCTCAGGCTGAAGAAGGAGGAGACACTCTTTCCGTTTTGAAGAGCTCTCGAACTTCTCCAGATCTCCGTGTTTATTATAGCGAAAGGCATGTGTGTTTCCAGTAAAGAACATATAGATAAAATCTTTGGTGTCATATAGTAAGCATATTGTTCCGAACAAGTCTACTCGGTGATATACATTAAACTTATAATTATCTTGTCATTTCCTTGTCGTTCCTTAAGGCCACAAAAAAAGGGTGGGGACCCAACGTCGGTCATGCTTCCGTACTTTCCAAAGCCTGCCGTGCGCAGCCGGCTGATGACAGTCACGTCCCAAGTCCTGTTGGCAGGACTGTCGGATGTCCACCTTTCTCACAGCCCTCCACCCAGCCTCTGTGCCTTCTCCAACAGCCCCTACACCCGCCTGGCTGGCGGTGGGACATGTCCCGAGGCACCAAATGAAATGAAAGTGGTAGGGCAGAGGACACCGCGACGGGCTTGTCCCCCGGCCCCACGGAGTGGTCTCCTTCTGCTGTCCCTCCCTCTCCCCTCCAGGGTCGCCGTGCTCTAAGCCAGAGGTCCCCAACCTGTGGTGAGTTACATAATTATTTCATTATATATTAAAATGTAGTAATAATAGAAATAAAGTGCATGATAAATGTCGTGCACTGGAATCGTCCCCAAACCATCCTCCCGCCCAGTCCGTGGAAAAATTGTCTTCCATTAAAACAGTCCCTGGTGCCAAAAAGATTGATAACCACTGCTTTAAGCAACCCACCTGCAGTGACCAGGGACCAGTCTGTGGGCCTCAGTGACCGCATCTGTAAGATGGGAAACCCGCCGCAGCCAGAAGCATTCTTGTGAGGGTCAAATGAGAGAAGGAGCATGTCACCGTGTGTGTGTAGAGCACTGATCATGTGGCACGATGTGGGCTGCATCTCCTTACAGAAATTGCCTCCCCTGATCCTCCTGAGGTCAGGTAAACTGAGGCACGGAGATGCTGAGTAGCCTGTCCAGCAGGTGGCAAAGTGCGTTGACCAAGCCCAGGCCGTGGCCTCCTCGACATGAAAGGTCTGTGCAAAGAAGTGGTCCGAGCCTCAGGTTTCATGGCCGTGCGGCAGGGGTGGGCAGGAACCCTGCGCAGCCCTAATTCCTGCTGCCGCGGCTGCTCCCCGCAGCGCTCTGAGGTTTCCGCCTGGAATCTGGGCCCGTGGCAGCGCTAAGTGTGTTACGGAGAGACTGGCCCCGTCTTGGGCTGGCACGCGGGAGGCAGAGCTGCCCACGGTGGAGGCCAGGGATGGTGCTGCCCACACGCTCCAGGTACGAGAGAGGGGCACTGAGGAGGTCTGTCCACCTGACCCCCACCCCACCGCCCACACGCAATCTCCGGGGTCCCTGAGTGCTGAGTATCTGAGCTCTCTCACCCAGCTTCAGTGGTCCCTCTTCCCCAAAGCTACAGGGCTTCCCTCGGGCTGGGCTGGGCTGGGCTGCGTGTGGAGGGAGCTGGGTACCCGAGCAATGCACAGAAACACACAAGGAAAATGGGCCTGAATCCTGGTGCCCCCCACCTGCTGTGTTACCCCAGGCTGCCACCCTCTGTCTCTGTGCCTCAGGCTCTGCTCACCTCTCTTTGAAATGAGGGGCCATGGAAGGTCAGGGAATGACCTTCTTGGTGTTTTGTGGCAAACCTTTTGCTCCCCACTGCAATCCCTGAACAACCTGCCACAGAGCCGACTGCTACTCCGAGGAGTTAGGTAACACCCCGGGCCGCACAGCAGAGACCGCAGCTGCGGCTGCAACCAGGTCTGCGGCGCTGGGAGGCAGCCACAGCGGCGGGACCTGCGGGAAGGGACAGCTGACAGCTCCAGGCAAGCGCGCACGGGGCAAGTGTGGGTGCAGCTGGGATGCCGTCTCCTCAGCACTCCCCTGAGAGCCCCCGTCTCCTGCAGTGACCCCTCCCCAGTGCCTGGCTCACACCTGCAGTCCCCAAAACACCTGCCAGTGGCCAGAACATCTCAGATACTCGGAGACGTCTGGACCAGCCTGTCAGCCTGGAAGGGCGGGGGCAGCCAGGGTCGAGCCCTTGGCTGAGCGGTGCTCAACAGCAGAGCCAGCGGCACACACTGCAAGGACCAGCCTGGAGCAGGGACCCCCGTCGCTCCCATGCCCTGCTGCACGGTGAGTGCCATCTCGTGGTAGCCCTCAGCCCACGCCTGGAGCCTGGTGCCACCTGGGGAGCTCAGGGACCTCGGAGGAAGCACTGGGGGTCTGGAACTGCAGAGGAGAGGGCTGGGGAGCGGCCCCTGCCCAGGGGCGTAGACTTCCCTCGGGACTGGCAGCCGGCCAGCCAGGCACCAGCTCTGCCCCAAGTCTGCTCTCCCACCCGCCCCAGTGGTGCCCAGCCAGGGGGGCCCTCGGGCTCCAGGGCAGCACCAGGGGTGGATGGTGCATTGCGCCCACAATCCCAGGTCCCGCTCCCTCCTCCAGGCGCAGCTCCCACTATGCCGCCAGGTGGTGAGGGGACTGCCCAGCCCCCCTCCGGGGTCAGGGCTGCCCCACAGGCAGGTTATGGGATGTCAGAGACTTAGGACCTGTAAACAGTCATTTGCCCCTTGTGAGGTCACTTCTGAAGTATCCTCTCCTCCTCTGTGCCTTTGACTTTTGGCTTCTCTCGTCGAAATTATTTACTTTAAGAAACAGACTTGAAAGTGTACATTTCTAAATTTCCGACCTGATGTTGCTGGTAGAGGGGGAGGAAGCTGCGCATTGGGGGGCAATGAGGAGCCTCCCAGTGTCTGAGCTGGCTGAGAACTCGGCCAACCTTTGGGTGCAGACGGTGCAGGTGGGGGGTCCCGGGAGCGGGACTTGGGGCCAGCAGGGCCCGGCTCCTCAGGGCCTTGGAGAGAGCAGAGCTCTCCGGATACGCCTCGAGGGAAGGCCAGCCTCAGGCCCGAGTCCATGGCCGGTGCCGACCCTCGGCGAGGCCCAGGGTCTCTGCGGACTGAGGCTGCTGGGAAAGGAAGGCCGGCTCCCCACAGGGCTGGAGGTTTTCTCGGGGCAGAGAGGCTGGACCAGGCCCCTGCCAGTCCCGCGGGTGTGGGGGAAGCCGTGGTCACATCCGCAGGTGTGGCTCCCTCCTTGCAGCTCGGCTCCTGCTTCTCCCAGTGTCAACTGGGAATGTGAGCAGGGCAGAGAGCGGTGACAATTAAACAGGACCTCGATGGGATGTCCCGTCTTGGGGCCTCATGCTCACGGGCGCTGGGGAAGGTCAGCCCTTGTCCCACGGGCGGTGGCCAGCGGCAGGGAGGGTGCCCGTGGCAGCCACCGCACCCACCCACCGGCGCTCACCTAACGCATCCTTGCAGGCGTAAGCCACAAAATGAAACGCCCGTCCTGGGTTTCTGGCCCACCACGGGTTGTGCTGCGTCCACTCATGCTGACAAGTCCCGAATGTGGCTGGGGGTCCCAATGCCTGATGGAGACCACCATGCTCAGGGTGCCCACAGGAGCCAGCAGGCACGGCTCCCTAGAGAGGTCCTGCGGGTCTAGCGGAGCAGCCCGATTCTCGGAGCTCTGCTTCCTGCCTGACCACCTCGACCCAGGCAGCTGGCTGGGAAGCAGCCCTGAGCGACGGCAACAAGCCTGGCCCTGCCCTCGAGGGGGCACTGACCTGCCTGGAGAGTCAGGGGGGCTTCCTGGAGGAGGCGAGCTTCACTTGGACTCTGCAGGGAACTGGAGCTGCCCAGTGGAGCCCGGCCTCCTTCTGGGCCCAGCCTCTGCTCCTCCATGGAGCTGTGAGAGGCCCCAGGCTACAGTACCAGTCAGGGCACCAGGTTTCTGGGGGTCACAGCACCAAAGCTTTTGAGACGTCTGCTGGCCAGTTAAACCAGTGCAGACTCCCAACAACCCCGAGCTCAGGGCCCTCAGTGAGCCCAGAGGGAGAGGCCCTGGGCTGGAGCACTCTGTTCCCGGAGCAGGTCCACACTGGCTCTTGGAGACCTCAGGCTAGAGGGAGGTGTGGGGACAGCTCAGGCGGATGTGGGCCTGAGACCATCAAGGAGTCTGCACTGGAGGGGCTGCTCTGAGCCCTGCAGCCCTGCATTGGGCAGGGCCCCCCGTGTAAAGCCTGTTGCCAGCCCTGGACACAGCCCTCCGACGGGAAATCCATCACAGGGCAGGGGAGGGCCGAGTTAGACTGGGCCGGTTCACCAAGCGGCAAGGCCGGCACGGTGGGCTGTGCTCAGGGGACCTGGGTTCACAGCTAGCCCGGGAATTGCCAGCTGTGTGTCCCTGGGCGAGTGCCCACAGTGTTTCTCCGGGAAACGTGCGATGACATTAACGATCGTGCCCGCTTCACTGTCTTCGTGAGAACCGAACGAGCTGCCGTGTGCGGGGCCGACACGTACTGCGCGGGAAGCTTGGCGCACGGCGGTGGTTGTTACTAGGTGTGTAGCAGGCCGTCGTCAGTTTCAGTGTTGCATTTTCTACTCATCGTTGGGAGCCAACAAATTTATTTTAAGACTCAGATACTGTGATAGTTCTTGAAATGCTCATGGGTCCACGGTACGGGAGGCCAGGTAGAGACAAGCTTCTGGGCTCGGGGGAGGGGCCCACAACCCGGCCGCGCCCGCCAATCCACAGCACGACGCCCGTAGAGGCAGAGCTGCAGGGCTCCCTGTGGGTGCTGCACGTCTGCTCTGCACTAGGCCCCCAGGGCAGGTGTCCCCAAAGGGCGGGGCTCCCTGTGCTCCACAGCCATCAGCCCTGGGTCTGAGCCCCGAACTCCAGCAGGTAGGAGTTAAGGGACCCAGGTGTGGATGGTGGGATACCCCAGAGGCCAGCAGGGATGGCACCCAGACCTCCCCAGAGAAGCTTCCCGGCCTACACAGGGAGGGGCAGCCGTTGTGCTCACACCCCCGAAGGTCCCCTGGGTTGGGCCTGTGTCTTCCCAGGAGCTGCTGCCCCAGGGTGGCTGGGCCCCACCACACTGTCCCCCAGGGACCTAAGCTCTCAGTCTCTTGTTACTCCCTCTGCCCCACCGCCTCCTGACCAGGCTCGGGAGGGTGGAGAGTGGCGTTGGCCGAGCAGACACCAGACAACAGAGCACCTTGTCCCCGCAGCCAGGGAAGGGGAGAGCCAGCAGCCGGTGGGGGAGGCTGGCGTCCTGGCTGGGCTCCTGCCTCCCCTCACCCAGGGGCCCCCACAGGCCCCGCACGCATCCCTGACCCTGGACAAGCCGACAAGGGGCTCCAAATCATGTCCCCTTCCCCCAGCTCTGGGCATCCCTCCCCCGACACTGTGAGGCCTCCTCCCAGACCCTCGCCACCTCAGCCCCCCACCAGTATGCCGTGCATCAGACACTGCCCCAGGGTGAGGCTGTGGCAGGGACAAGGACACCCCAGGCTCTGCCAGCCCGATGAGTGCCTGTACCCAGTGCCAGGGTGACCCTGGGGCTGGGGACACATCCAGCTGGAAAATTTCACATCTTGGCTGCCAGACTGGGTCAGGAGCCAGCACTCTGGGGGTGGCAGTCCTTGGCGGGCCCGTAATTCCATCTTTGCTACGCAAGCGTCCATCTCTCCAGACCCCTGCCCCTCCTTGGGCTCTGGCACCTTCTTGGCACCATATCCAGCCTGTCAAGGTCCTGCCTGGGGGTCTGAGGACTGGCTCAAGCTGGAGCCTCCCAGTGACACGCGAGGTGGTGAGCAAAACCGCCGCTGCAGCTGCTCTAGGAGGTTGGGAGCGAGTGGGGAGGGGCTGCAGAGTGGGGGTCTCCGGGTTGGCATGACATGACCTTGAACCTGCTGCTGTTACTCTGTCTGCTGTCTGTCCTCCTGAATAGCAGCCCCGGGAGGTAGAGCTGTCTCAGCTGGGCTCACCTGGCAGGGTTCCCACGACACACGTGGCACTGACCAGACTCAAGGCTGTTGCTCCCCGGCCCACCCGGAGAGCAGACCAGGCTCCCGGGCCCCTCCAAGGCACAGGAGAGCAATTGGACAGGGCCAGGCCTGGGCAGGTCAGCTGTGTCCTGGCCGAGCTCCCACAGGCCCCCACACCCTGGGACGGTGGAGGCCACGGCTCTGCACAGCCCGGAGCCCTCTCCCTGGGGCCTGGGGACCTGCCCCCATCGCTGGCTCCTTGCAGCTGCTCTCCCGGGTCAGGTGCATGAAGGTGCAGCCAAGTCGGGCAGGCGCCCGGCACGGATGGGGTCTGCTCTGCTGATTTAGGTCACGCTCACCCCAACCGCTGCGCCTTCCCCCGTGGATGAGGTGGGGGGCTCAGCCCCGCAGAGAGGAAGAGGGTAGATCCCCGTGGCAGAGCCGATGTTTCTCCCTTTCTCCTGCACAGCCCTTGGTTTGGCCAATCTCAAGCCATGTGGTCAACAGCTGGAGGCACCCTAGTGACCCCTGTCAGTGCCCTTGTGACGCCTGCTCTCTGCACCTGTCACCTGAGACCCTCTCGTGGCATCGGGTGCCTCAGTGTGCAATCAGTCCGCGCCCGTGGGCTGCGCCTGAGTTCCCTGGAGCTGCCGTAACCGGGCACCGCAGCCGGGGTGACTTTGACACCAGGAGCCCCAGGGGTTGGCAGGGCTGGTTCCTTCTGGGGCTGTGGGGGAGAATCTGTTCCAGGCCTCGGGACAGCCCCTGGGGCCACGTCCACAAAGACGACAGGCAGGGGGAGCTGCCTCTGACCCCTCGAGGTGGGGCCAGGCCGCCTCGGCCGCCCTGAGCCCTTCACATCCCCCTGGGGAACGAGGTTTGCTGCTCCCCACACAAGGAGGGCCCAGGGCAGGTGTCCTGCCAGCGGCTTCCTGTGGGGCAGCTGAGCGGGCAGGTCTCCTCGAGGGGCTTCCCCTGCCAGGCCAGCCCCGCGCCCAGGGGAGCCAGGGTCCCGCCTGCCTCCCTGTAATGGCGACGCGAGTCTTCCCGCTTCATTTTCCCCAGAGCAACTCCCTCTGTGACCAGCAGGGGCAGTGTGGGGACAGGGCTGCTGTCACCGGAGGCTGTGGGACCTTCACCCCTTTCTGCCCACGGGGCGGGCGGGCTGGGCAGAGCTGAGCCGTGAGCTGTGCTGTGTGCGCCGGAGCCGGGAGGCCACCCCGTCCACGGTGAGTGACCACCCGTGGGCAGGGCCGGGGACTCTTTGCGAGGCTGTCGATGGGGAGGAAGGTCTGCTTCAGAGGGCCAGGCTGGCAACGCCGTTACCGTGGGGAGGCCGCGGGCACGGGCCAGGCCGGGGTGCGTCTTTCCGTGTCTGCTCCGTCCTCGGGAACCTGTTGGCTCCCGGCCGCCAGGCCCTCCCCGCGGAGGCGCCACGTTCACGCCCCTGGGCAAGTCGCAGATTCCCAAACAGCTCCCGCATTGGTGAGGCCTGCACCCTTCCTCTCCAAGAGCCAGTCCACACGGCCCTTCCAGAACCTTCCCTCTCTGGCTGGGCTGCCCTCTGGAGCAGTGGTTTTTCAGTTTAATAGGCCCAGGACTCACCGGGAACCCTTCTGAAAAAAAAACACCAACCCCCTGGCCCCCTCCAGACACTGGCGCATCTCCCCTGGGACCGCGGAGTCTGTATTTGGTGGCTCTACGCTGTGGTCCTCGTCACCGAGGCTGTTTGAGATGAGCCCCTCGTGGGAGCATATCTGGTGACCGACCCTGGCAGCTTTTCGACCGAGCCAGACCACGGCCACACCTTCCGCCACGGCCCTCCCCGGGCAGAACACGGCCCGGGGCCTGTTGGTTCGAGTGGGTGTGCAAAGGCCCCACCCACAGCCCAGCGCAGACGCGTCCACAGGGCCCAGGGCCGCTTCACGCTCCTCCGAGGGGAGGACATTCGCCTTCACGGGAAACGCGTGGAAGCAGCTCGGTACTTCCAATGACCGGAGGTGGCGCCGTTCCGATTAACGGGGTGGAGCCCCGAGTCCCCGCCTGCCCCCGTCACCTCTGCGGCCACGGCGGAACCACAGACATAGCTGACGAAGTTCACTTTCTGTGTGATTTGCCTGTTCCTTATAAAATCATCGTCTACTCCCAAAATGGCATTTTTGCTGCAACTTTCCCCATTCTTAGGGCCACCGTTTCCTTTCAGACCAGCTGCATCATGTAAACTTCATAAATCTGAAGGCTTTAAAATCCGTGACTCCTCTTTAAGGCAAGTCTGTTTCATTAACTAAGATCCTCAATGGAGACACTCGCTGCTACGGTCTAAATGTGTCCCCGAAATTCATGTGCTGGAAACTTCATCCCCGCGCGACAGTGTTGGGAGTGGGGACTTCTGGCAGGAGTTTAGGTCATGAGGGCTCTGGCGTCATACATAGATCAATGCGGCCACACAAGGGCTCGATGGACGGAGTGTGGCCCCTTTCGACCTGCTTTCCCTCCGCCATGTGAGGCCACAGCTTCAAGACACCCTCTTGGCAGCAGAGACGGGGCCCTCACCAGACACCAAATCTGCCAGCGCCTTGGTCTCAGACTTTCTGGCCTCTAGAAATGTAAGAACTAAATTTCTACCATTTATAAGTCACCCCGTGTAAGGTATTCTGTTATAGCCCCCACGAATTAGACTAAAACACTCCCTTATATTACATATACCTTCCTCATCAAGTCTTAGAGCTGGGAGGACACAGACGCCCGGGCCTGTCTCCCACCCACACAGACGTCAGGATCCTGCGTGTTCTCTCTGTCTGAGCCTGGGTGTAGCCTCTCAATCCTCAAGAGAATACCTCGGGCCCACTTCTGCCCCAGGGGACCCTCAAAACAGGGCAGCACTTTCCAACACTTCATTTCCTTCATATTGACCCCAAGGCCCGATTGGCCAGCCTACCCTATTCTGGGTTCACCCCTATTTATCTGTTTGTGTCCCCTGCTGATCCTAGAACTGAGGTGTGGTTTAATCAGGTTACAACATCATTACCTCCTATGATACGCACACTATATCTCTGTTAATGTGACCTAAGAGTGAAATTATATACACGTGTGTACACACACACGTGCATGTCTGCACCACACGCCCCAATTACAATTTAATGAGACTCACCTTCAGGCATTATTTGTATTTATAAAGGGCCCTTGGCAGGTCCTGGCTTGAGGGTCAGTGTCTGGGGAACTTAGGAGCTCACCCCCACCAGGGCCCAGACTTCTCAGGCTTCTTACCTGTCTCCTTCATGAGGTTCACATTCACCTGTGCAAACATGGGGTCAGCAGCCGCGGTGCCCAGGGAGAGCACCCCCTCGGACGAGTCTGCAGTTGAGCCCTTCCTCTGCCCTTTGGGGTGTGGCCCCTCATCCATAAAGCAGTGATGACACCAGGTGGTGCTGAAGACCACGGGACAGCCCCCCCGGGGGGCACGCAGGATGCTGTGCATAGTGGCCCGTCCTTCCCAAGCCGGGACACTCACGTAGGCTTCACCTCTCAACAACTCTCAGTGGCAATGGGGTCCCAGGGACAGCCAGCAGCAGGAGGGCATCTTCCTGCTCCCCACCCCTGGTGGGAACGGGCACTTGTGCGCAAGACCCTGGACAGCTGGAGTGTTGGATCCGGGGCCGCAGACAGACACCTCCTGGAGCTGAGCTCGTCGGGAGTTTCCTGGCTGCGCGGGCAGGTCCGCGGGGCCGCGCGAGTCAGCATCTAGACTGATTTCAAGGCCCACCCCCCCACCAAGATGCACCACCCTGCCTGGCCAGTGCCCAGTGAGAGCGACACTGACAGCGAATCACTCACCCCGGCTGGTGAAAGGACGAGAGCAAAGGATGTGACGCAGAGATAACAAAGGAGCCATAGCCACTTCCCAGGACGCTGTGGCGGCTACCAGAGGGCCTGTCACGGGCCAGCCAGGCTCAGGGCTGCCCCTGGGAAACCCTGCAAGGACCTGCTGGGGACCACCCTGCCAGGCCTCCGCACCCAGCCTGAGATCCAAGGCAGCGGCCGATTGCTTTGGCTGACCATGTTGAGCCCGAATGCCACCTCCCAGGGACCCTTTCTTCACCCTCCACAGGGGAGCCTGAACCTCCCGACTCACACGCACCCTCACCATGTCATGAGCTTTTGTGAAAGATTTTTCTTTCCCAGCTGCCCGAGCCGAAGAGCACCTTGAGGACCAAGCCAGGTCTCACTCCTAACTGTGTATAAAATGGCGAGCACGTGATCAAACGAACGAGGAATGCAGGAGAGTGTGAAGACGTGGCAACAATGGCTAAACGCACCCATTTCCTCCGCGGGGACGCCCCGTGCGCTGTCAGGGTGCAGGCCAGGGTGCGTGTCCCTGAGAACAGCCATCCTGGTGGGCAGGCGGTGTCTCGCTGTGGTCTGTTTGCATTTCCCTGGTGGTAAGTGAAGTTGAGCATCTTGTCGTGTGTTTCTTGTCTATTTGCATATCTGCTTTGAAGAAATGGATATTCAAGTCTTTTGCCCGTTTTTGAATTGGCTGTTTCGTTTTTGTTGAATTGTGAGCGCTCCTTCTGGTTTCTGGATACTAATCCCTTTTCAGATATGTGGTTCGCAAACATTTTCTCCACTCCGTGGGTTTCCTTTTCATTCTGTTGATAGTGACCGTTGATGCACAAGGGTTTAATCTTTTTTTTTGAGACAGAGTCTCACTCTGTTGTCCAGGCTAGAGTGCCGTGGCGTCAGCCTAGCTCACAGCAACCTCGAACTCCTGGGCTCAAGTGATTCTCCTGCCTCAGCCTCCCGAGTAGCTGGACTACAGGCATGTGCCACCATGCCCGGCTAATTTTTTTCTATATATATTTTTAGTTGTCCAGATCATTTCTTTCTATTTTTTAGTAGAGACGGGGTCTCGCTCTTGCTCAGGCTGGTCTCAAACTCCTGACCTTGAGCGATCCATCCCCCTCGGCCTCCCAGAGTGCTAGGATTACAGGCGTGAGCCACCGCGCCCGGCCACAAAGGGTTTAATCTTGATGTAGCCCCGTTTATCTGTTTTTTCTTTTCTTGCCTGTGTCCTTGGTGTCCTGTAGAGGAAATCATTGCCAAATTCAACGTCACAAAGCTTTCTCCGTGTTTTCTTCTCAGAGTTTTATAGTTTTAACTCCAGTTTTATAGTTTTATGTTTAGGACTTTGACCCATTCAAGTTAATGTTTGCATCAATATATGGTGTATGGTAAGCGTCCTGCTTCATTCTTCTCCATTCGGATACCCAGTTTTCCAGCACCGTTTGTTGAAAAGTCTGTCCTTTCCCTATGGAATGGCTCTGGCCCCCTTGTAGAGGATCATTCGACCACGTGAGGCTTTATTTCTGGGCTCTCTGTTCTGGTCCGTTGGTCTGTCTGTCTGTCTTTTTGCCAGTACCACGCTGTTTTGATGACTATAGCTTTGCAGTAGGTTTGGAAATCAGGAAGTCCTCCGACTTTGGTCTTTTTCAAGATTGTTTTGGTTATTCAGAAACCTTTGAGATTTCATATGAATTTTAGGATTTTTTTTTTATTTCTGCAAAAAATATCATTGGGACTTTGTAGGGATTACATTGAATCTGTAGATTGGTTTGGGGAGTATTATCATCTTGATGGGCAAGTCCTTTTATCCCATGCCCTTCCCACCTGCTAACCACGAATCCGTGTCTAAAGGGAGAGAGGTCACAGCAGAAAAGCAGATAAACCACTTTTAGAGTCTAGACCTGCACTGTCCACGCTGCAGCCACTAGCCGCATGGGACTCCTGGACACTAAAATTCATTGAAACCCAGCTCTTCAGGTGCACCAGCCACACTCAAGTGCTCAGTAGCCGTGTGTGGCTGGGTCCTCCCACATTGAGCCTCGTAGCTTATAGGACATTTCCATTATTTCAGAAAGTTCTGTTGGACGATGTCATTCTAGACCATTTTTAGGTTTCAAGAGGCCAAATTGGAATGTAAAAGTCCCAGATCCTTACAGGTTCTGAGTGGGCTAAGATTGTTTCTGCAAAGCAGGGCCTCAAGTGGAAATGAAGGTGATTATGGTGAGTTGTTGGAAGGTGGGGTTACACTTCAGTCCCACGGAGGGTGTGGACTTTGAGGGGGACCAATGTCCACTAGGAGGAAGGGGGATGGACACGGGTGGGGCCTGGGCAGGGCCTCCTCTGGAGTCCACCTCCCACCCCAAATATGTCGTGGCAAGGACAGCGAGCTGTGGGCCGGCCCAGCCTCGGTGCCATCAGGGTAGGACACCCAGGGCTTCCAGAGTAGGACATGGTTACCTGTCCTCACTCTATCCTCTTCCTCATAAAAGCTGTTCTGGACAACTCACCCTGGTGTCCTCTGCCCTTGGGGAAAGCATGAGTGAGGCGCCTTCTTCCCGCAGCAGGGGACGGCGGCCCAGGAGAGAGCAGGGCGTGTGCTATGGTTTGGATGTGGTTTGTCCTGCCAAACCCACGTGGACGTTCGATCCCCAGGGTGGTGGTGGTAGGAGGTGGGACCTGGTAGGAGGCGGGAGCTGGTGGGAGGTGCTGGGTCATGGTGGACCCTTCATGGGCAGATTCACGCCCGCGTGTGGGGTGAGCGAGTCCTCATGGGAAGGGATTCGTCCTGTGAAAGCGGGTTGTTAAAAAGAGTCAGGCTCCCTTGGTCTCTCTCTCTCTTGCTTGTCTCTGCCCATGTGACTTCTCTGCCCACGTCCACCCCTCTTCCACTTTGCTCCAGGAGTGGCGGCAGCCTGAGGCCCTCACCAGACGCAGCTGCCCAACCTCGGACCTTCCAGCCACCAGAATCATGAGCCAATGAACCCCTTTTCTTTGCAAATTACCCAGCCTCGGGCACTCTGTCACAGCAGCACAAAGGCGCTAGGACAGAGGGTGACTGCACCCTGCCCCCCTACAGCTGAGCCTCCGTCCCAGGCCCACTCACTTCCTCTCTGGCCGGAGCACAAGGTGTGGGCTGCTGAGTGGGGCCGCTGGCCTGCCACAGGGCACCCCCAGCACCCAACAACTCAGGAGTACAAGCACCGGGCAGCGCCGGCTGCCAGCCCCGTCTGTGCCCACCTGTGCCTGAGAACAGGCCAGACCCGAGCCGGGAGCTGCTGCAACCCGGGGGGGGGACCGCCCTCGCCCAGCTCAGGACAAGCTATGGTCACTTGCTCGCTGGACACTCTTGCAAGGGTCCGGGTTCACTTCCAGAGACGCTGAAGTGGCTGTGCCTGTCCCCTCCTGCCTGTCCTGTGGTCCCTTCCCACTGCCCTCCACGGCCTGCCGGCATCGGCGGCTCCCTGGTTCTGAGCTGACCAGGTGGAGCTGTCCCGCCAGCCTGGCTGATGACCTCTGGGGCCCGCCCCCTCCACCCGGGAGCCTTGGGGGCCCCAGCCCAGCCCTGGCGACCAGACCACAGGCCACCAGGATGGGAAGTGTCTCTGGAAAGGGCCAGGTCTCACCCGACGCATGCTTGGCCGCCTCCAGAGCATTTTCAAGACCTGCGCTTGTCCTTTGTGTCCAGGCCCGAGCCCGCCCCACACTCACGCGCTGTTTCACACACAAACTGCGTTTGCTTCCTTCCTACTCATGGCTCATCGCCTGCATCTGTTTTCCATTGCTCCGCTGACGTGCTGCTTTCGAGGTGTAGTTATGTTCCGCATCCATCATAATCCCCAGCGCCATAATCCCCAGTGCTGACATCCCGAAAGATCAAAATCCCTAAAATCTAAAATCCCGAACATTTAAAATCCTAAAAATCACAAGCCCAAAAGATTAAAATCCGAAATGTTAAAATGCTGAAAGCTAGGTTCTGGGGAAGGGTTGGTGCGTTTTCTCTTGTGCACGGGAGAGTCGCGTCGTGTTGGGTGGAACTGTCGCCTGGTGTTGGTCTTTATTTGGAATTAAGTATGAACACCTAGAACCTGGCCGAGTGTCAGCATGGGCGAGTCTGGGGTGTCTCCAGAGGCAGGTAGGGCGTGAGTCCGAGTAAGCGGTGGGAGATCCGCCTTCGCTCTGGGTGGTGCTGTCGATGGGCGGGCGGGACAGACAAACACCCCAGTGCCGCGTCTCTCCTGAGAGCGGGGACAGACTTCTCTGCTGCCTTGGACCTCAGTAGTCCAGGCTCACCTGCCTTGGCACTGCCGGACCTACACCGTCGGCCCCTGGGTCCGGAGGCTTCTGTGGACCGGGGGTTAGACCGTCTGCTTCCCCCGATCTGAGGCTTCGGACTTGGACCAAGCCACACTGCTTGGAGGCAGCCTGTCGTGGGACTTCTCAGCCACCACAATCGTGTGAGCCAATTCCCCTGACAAATCCCTCTCATGTATCTATGTACGTATCCGGTTGATTCCGTCTCTCCGGGGAAACCCCGATTAATGTAGATTTGGTATCAGGGATGCCGAAGATTGTGCCTTCTTGCTGTGTTCCTTACAGCACGATGCAGATCTGTGAAACTGCTTCTTCCCAAAAAGGCAGTGAGAGTTACGTGTAGGAGGCTCCTAGACGGGGAAAGATAAAAATTTAGAGCCTAATTATTGGTGCCGTGAAAGCCGAAAATCTCTTACCTGCGACAGCTGAGTGGTCACCAGACTGTCAAACCGACAGCGCGTACTTACGAAACGCGGACCACAGCCACTGTCCAAACATGGGTCCTGCAAGAGTTTGGAAGGTGCTAGAAGAAGAGAAAGCATGGGGGAAAAATATAAGAAATCTCTTCTGCCAAAGTATTCGATCCTGTGTGACCCCTGCCCCTTCTTGCACAGCGCCGATTTGTTGTGCTGTGCGTTTCCTCTTCACATCATTTCCAGCACTGGGGATATGGTGTACATTGTGAAAAGACTTTTACTGTTTTTTTTTGAGACAGAGTCTTGCTCTGTCGCCTGGGCTGGAGTGCTGTGGTGTCATCATAACTCACAGCAACCTCAAACTCCTGGGCTCAAGCGATCATCCTGCCTCAGTCTCCCGAGTAGCTGGGACTACAGACATGCGCCACCACGCCCGGCTAATTTTTCTAATTTTAGTAGAGATGGGGTCTTGCTCTTGCTCAGGCTGATCTCTAACTCCTGACCTCAAGTGATCCTCCCGCCTCAGCCTCCCAGAGTGCTGGCATTACAGGTGTGAGCCACCTTGCCCAGCCCACATAAAGACTTTTAGAGAGTTCTGTTTTATTTTATGCATTTTTTGCAAATTTGAGTCCACAAAAGTGCATTATCACAACTTTAGTGTGCGTAAGTTTTGTGCATGTACGTAAAAATGTTGAAAATCTCCCAATAAAGGAAGAGATGTCCTTTTGTGCATCTGCGTGTGTGAAAGATATAATTTCTCAGAATCTTGGCTCTTTGGGCGACTGCACTTGCGGTTGTGATCCTGTCAGAGACACAGTTACCAACCAGGGTGACGTGTGTGCGTACGTTTTCCCTTTTTCACCTATTCCTTCATGAATACGGTTCATCTGCTCATAGCTGTTATGCTGGTAACCCGTGGGACTGTCGTTAGTATACCTGAGTGTTTATGTTTGCAAAAATATGTATGTCATTGTTGCCTATTTTATTGTGTGAAGTGGTCTATGAAGTGTTCTGTCCTGTTTTTATGTTTCTCAAATAAGTCCCCTTTTAAAAATATAAGCAAATGTCTTTTAAAGACTTTTATTATTTTTTCAAAAATTATATTTTTGGGATTTGGTATTTCTAACATTCGGGATCAAGGTGTTTGGGAACGTGTCTTTTGGTGTAATGGCCCACACCCAATCATAGTCTATAAAACTCACCCTTTTTGGTGTACAGCAGAATGAGTTTCGACAGATGCAGTCGCCACCATGGTCAAGGTGCAGACCAGTTCCAACGCCCCAAACACGTCCCGGTGTTTCCCTGTGGTCAACCCACCTCCTCTCCCGGAGCCCGGCCCCTGGAAAAACTGATCTGTTTTCTATCCCTACATTTTTGCCTTTTCCAAAACGTCACAGGAGTCATGTGGTGTGCAGACTTTTGCGTCTGGCCTCTGCCACGCGGCAGCTGGGCGTATCGGCACTGTGTTCCTCTGATTGCCGAGTAGTTTTCGTTGAACGGATGCACCACATTTTGTTCATCTGTTCACACTGAAGGATGTTTGGCTTGTTAGGGTCTCGCGCAATGACGAATGAAGCCACTGTAAACATTTACGTGCAGGTTTTTGTATGGGTATGTTTTCATTTAACTCGGGTGAACACCCAGGAGTGGAACGGCTAAGTCCTGTGGTCAAGGTATAGAACACACGTCCTCTTCACCAGAAACTGCCAGGATGTCTTCCAAAGTGACTCACCTTTTTGCTTCCCCCCAGCAACCTGTAAGGGTTCTGATGCTCCACGTCCTCAGGTGGCGCTGGTGGTCACAGCAGCCCTTCGAATGGACATGTGGTGTCATCCCCTCGTGGTTTTCATCTGCAATTCTCCAGTGCCTAGTGACGTCATTTCCTGAGCTTATTTGCCACATGAATGTCTTCTTTGGGGAAGTGATTGTTCAAATCTTTAGCCAATTTTTTAATCAGGTTGTTTTCTTATTATTGAGTTTGGAGAGTTCTTCATATATTCTGGTGTCAGATAAATGTTTGGCAAAGATTTTTCTCCCAGTGTGTGGCTGTTTTTTCATTCTCTTAACAGTGTCTTTTGAAGAGAAATTTTTAATTTTCACGAAGTGCAGCTTATCATTTTATTCTGGTATAGATTATGGCCTTATTTGATTTTTGGCATTATATGTAAGAGATTGTTGTCTAGCCCAAGGTCTCAGAGATTTTCACCTATGTATTTTTCTTTAAGTTTTATGGCTTTAGATTTTACATTTCGGTCTATGGTCCATTTTGAGATCACTTTTTTTATTGTGCAAGGTAGTGGTCAAGGTTTGTTTTTTTGCAGAGGGGTGACAAATTATTACAACACCGTTGTTGAAAAGACTATCCTTTTTCTGTTGAATTGCCTTTCGTATCTTTGCATCTTTGTAAAAATTCAATTGACCATGTATTTCCGGGCTCTCTCTTCTGTTCCATTAATCTATGTGTCTGTTCTTTTGCCAATAGCAATACTGCTCTGTCTTGATTACGGTAACTTTGTAGTAAGTCTTGAAACTAAGTGGTATGAGTTCTCCAATTGTTTTGTTTTTCAAAATTGTTTTGTCTGTTCTAGTTACTTTGTCTTTTCGTATAAATTTTAGAATTAGCTTATCAATTTTTGCCTGAAAATTCCTGCTAAGATTTTGATCGGGATTGCATTGAATTTACTAATCAGTTTGGAGCAAATTAACATCCCAACAATATTGAGTTTTCTGACACATGAACCTGATGGAGCTCTACAGCTCATTGTTGCACACAGAAATACAACTGATCTTTGTATACTGACCTTTTTCAACTCACTAGTTTTAGTAGCTTTTTAATTTGTTCTTTGGGATGTTTTACTTAGATAATTATGTCATTTGCCAACAAAGACCATTTTATGTCTTCCTTCCCAATCTGTATACATTTTTCTCCTTTTCTTGTCCTATTGTACAATCTGGGACTTCCAGTGTGCTGCTGAACAGAAGTGGTATGAATGGACATCTCTGTCTGGAGCAGAAAGCATTCTTTCGTGACTAAGTATGATGTTAGCTCTAGGTTTTTTGTAGATACTTTTTGTTAAGTTCTCATCCCATACAAGTTTTCCAAGAGCTGTTACCACAAGTGGATCTTGAATTTTGTCAAATGCTTTTCCTACAACTATAGCAATGATTGTATCATTTTTCTTCTTTGGTCTGTTGCTATGGTAAACTACACTGACTGATTTCCAAATGTTGAACCAGCCTTGCATTCCTGTGATAAATCCCATTTGTTCACCACATATTATTCTTTTTATACACTGCTGGATTTTATCTGCCAATAGCTTGTTGAGGATTTTTGCATCTGTGCTCATGAGGGTTCATGGTCAATAGTTTCACATTCACTCTTGAAGAAACTGCCTTGAACAAGGCACGGGGGAGACCCACTGGAGAGAAGAGGGGAGATTCTGATCTCGAGGAGCTCATGTCTGACCACATTGCAGCAGGTGTGTTTCAAACCAGGAAGCGTGTGTCCCATCTATTACCTGACCGGAGTCTCAGGGCTTCCTTGAGAGTTGGATGTGTATTATCACCTAAGGACAAGGGGGAAACTGAGGCCCCCTCTGACTAGGGTCACAGCCAGCTTAACCCTAACTCCTGTCCCAGGCTTGCTGCCTTCACTGCCTTTGACTGGAAGCCTTCCCTCTTCACCCTACAGAGTCAGCTCTTGGTGGGTGACAGCTCTGGTTACTTCAAAATATGCCTGAACATGCCCACTTCTCCTGACCTCCCATTCGAGCATCCTAAAACAAGCCTGGACAACACCAAAGCCTTTTATAAGACTCCCTGCCTCCATTCTTGTCTCTCTACAGCAAAAATAAACATCACACTATTCCCTCTTCAGAACCCCCTAAGTGGTTTCCATCACAATCAAAATAAAATCAAACTCCATGCAGACTCAGGAAGCCATGCATGGCGGCCCCTGAGGCCTCCCTGGCCTCCCTCCTGCCCCTTCTCCCTCACCCTCCCTGCCCTGCCACGATGGCCTCTGGCTGTTCCGTGAACACACCAAGCCCATGGCCACCCATGCCGGGTGCTGGCTGCCTCCTCCAACTGGACAAGCTGAGCCCTGAGGTGCCATAGCTCAAAAGTCCTCTTCTGGGAAAACCCTCCCCAGAACCCTCTCCCCGTGTCCCAACACCACTCAACACCCAGTGCCTCCTCCCCCCACCCCACCCCATTGGCCTCCCTCCCACCACCGCTAGGGGCCTTGTTCCTGCACTTGGTTTTTGTCTTTCCCACAGAAGTTTGTGAACACCGTGCAGGTAGGAGCCTTAGTTGTCCCCTGTGCCTGGGGCGCCACCTAATAGGTGCTCCCTAAATATGCGATTAGGGAGAGGAAGCATGGATGGACCCCAGCCCCAGGAAGAGAACAGAACTGGGCGGTGGGGAGGCCACACCCTCACTAACCTGCACCCCCCACCCCATGCCCACCACTGTTGCCTTGCACACGCCCGGCCCAGCCTCCACACACGTCTCGCAGGCCGGGCAACCTCTCAGCCCCACACTCTGGGCAGCTGTGACGATGGAGTGAGCGTTTGCCCAGTGCACACTGTGCTTTCCACACGGGCCTATCCCACCCCGAGACGGGTGTTACTTTAATGCCTGTTTTACAAGATTGAGAGGACTAAGACAGCGTGCACATGCACGTAGCCCAGTGCGGGGACTCAGTGGGACTCAGTAACAGTCACTGTTATCATCAGTACTGCTCCCACCCAGCAACGCACAAACGGGGACAAAGCAAGCTGGAGTAACGTCCCGGGTCGGAGAGAAAAGAGCGTGGAGCCACACAGACTGGTGTTCGGAGCCTGCTCTGCCAAGTACTTTCATTCAACTTCTATAAGCCCCAGTTTCTTCACCTGTAAAACACGGACATTACTACCTACCTGGCAGAGTTCTACGACGATTAGAGATAATGATTATAAAGCCCTTAATACAGTGACTGCACATAGTATATGCTCAACCAAGGGTAGTCAGCATTCGTGAGAATAGTAACAACAGTGGGAATGGTGGCAACGGAGATCATGGTGGTGATGATCGTGATGATGATGGTGGTGATGGTGATGATGATGATGGTGATGGTGATGATGATGGTGGTGATGGTGGTGGTGGTGATGGTGGTGATGGTGATGATGGTGGTGGTGATGGTGATGATGGTGATGATGGTGATGGTGGTGATGGTGGTGGTGATGGTGATGATGGTGATGGTGGTGATGGTGGTGGTGGTGGTGATGGTGATGATGGTGGTGGTGGTGGTGGTGGTGATGGTGGTGATGGTGGTGGTGGTGGTGATGGTGGTGATGGTGGTGGTGGTGGTGATGGTGATGATGGTGATGATGATGGTGGTGATGGTGGTGGTGGTGATGGTGATGATGGTGGTGATGATGATGGTGGTGATGGTGGTGGTGGTGGTGATGGTGATGATGGTGGTGATGGTGATGATGGTGATGGTGGTGATGGTGGTGATGGTGGTGGTGGTGATGGTGGTGGTGGTGGTGATGGTGTTGATGGTGGTGGTGATGGTGGTGGTGGTGATGGTGATGATGGTGATGATGGTGATGGTGATGGTGATGGTGGTGGTGATGGTGGTGGTGTTGGTGGTGATGATGGTGGTGGTGGTGGTGGCGATGGTGATGGTGGTGATGTTGTTGGTTATGATGATGGTGATGGTGGTGGTGATGGTGGTGATGATGATGGTTATGACGGTGGTGATGTTGTAGGTGATGCAGTAGAATGTCCTCAAGTAGATCCTAAAGGTTTTCGTGATCAAGTTGGAGGTGGA
>CAUYSK010015996.1:0-10650 GCA_963575035.1 Avahi laniger | reverse complement strand
TAGAAAGAAATTAACTGGACAACTAAAAATATATAGAAAAATAAATTAGCCGGGCATGGTGGCGCATGCCTGTAGTCCCAGCTACTCGGGAGGCTGAGGCAGAAGGATTGCTTGAGCCCAGGAGTTTGAGGTTGCTGTGAGCTAGGCTGACACCACAGCACTCTAGCCTGGGCAACACAGTGAGACTCTGTCTCAAAAAAAAAAAAAAAAAAAAAAATGACACTAGGACAGGCAGTGCCACTATGCTGATCAAGTTCTGGGAATTCAAATAAATAAACCTATACACACTAAATTATAAATTTACAAGCTTATTCATTACAACATGCTTTGTAAGAGCAAAAGGTTAGAAGTAGTTGAATAAACTATGGACATCCACGCTTAAATTACCATGCAGTTGTGACAAAAGAGAGAAGAGGTAATCCATGTTCTGTCACAGAAATTTCTGGAACATGCTGCTAAATGAAAAAGGAAGAATGGAAAATAGCGTGTAAGCTTGCTACTCCATGGATGGTCCCCTGAGCTGCAGAACAGGCCTCGGTTGGGACTTTTATCAGACATTCAGAATTGAGGGCCCTATCCAGACTTACTAAATCAGAATCTGCATGTTAACAAGATGCCAAGGTGCATCTAAGTTGAGAAGCCCTAAGGATAATGGTTTCACTTTTAAGTAAAGGGCAGGGGCCAGCAAAAATAAACATACATATTTTCTTTTACCTGGATAAAGAAACACCAGGAAGACAAACAAGAAACTAGAAAAAAATAGGTATCTGTAGTAAGTAGGGTGACCATTCCACTTTGTTTGGAACTCTCCAAATATATGCCACTTGTCCCAGCGCGATTATTTATGGAACCTCTTTCACTTAGTGAAAATGTCTCAGTTTGGATCATAAATAAATGTCACCCTATCTAGAGGAGGAGCAACAGGAACAGAGGACAGGGGTGCAAATTTTTACTTAGATCTTTTGTATCACTTCTTTAAACATGTTAACATATTACCAATTGAAAAGCAGTTCATTAAGAAAAAAACAAAAACACATGAAACTAGTCAGGAAAACCAGACTGAGAAGAGTAACAGGCTAAGGACGGAAACCCAGGGATAAGCAGTGTCTGCGGGGCAAAAGGAAAAGACGCCTCCTTGAGAGCTAGAGAGGAAATCAAGGTTAGGAAAGGACTGCTCTGTGGGCTGGCATCTCAGACACCAATAGAGGAGACTTTCAAAACAGATACTGTGGTTAATAATATCAAAAGCTGCCGAACAGTGGAGTAATAGAAAGACAAAACATCCACTGGCCTTGACTACAGTGTAGTGGCCTTTTCCAGAACTGATCCACATGAGTGGTGGTGAGGGACCAAGGCTGCATTCATCAGGTTGAGATATAAATGAGAGATGCAGAAACATAAGCCAGAACTGTCTCAACCTAGAAATACAAACGAGCTGACACAAACACTTAGGGAGAGTTGCTCTGAGGACAGGAAGTCCCTCCATTGCTCCACATCTTCAAGGTTTTATTCCCGGATCAAGCAGGGCCATCGGAGAACTTGCCTCTCAAATCTCAATGTTTGGCCC
The DNA here is from genome assembly GCA_963575035.1 of Avahi laniger. Classification (NCBI taxonomy): domain Eukaryota; kingdom Metazoa; phylum Chordata; class Mammalia; order Primates; family Indriidae; genus Avahi; species Avahi laniger. The sequence continues at coordinate 9,083 of CAUYSK010015996.1, read as the reverse complement.
CCTGAAAAGTATACATACCAAGTTCTCGGGCACTGTGCTTTTTGTTTCACCAAGAAATGATTATAGACAACTTATTGCATTTATTTCAGGGGTGTTATTAGAAAAATCAGAGAAAACTTTGAGTGACGTGGATAATTCTGTAAAATTAAAAATCCTGCATCTAATTTGCCAAATGCCCCACTTTTGATCTGCTACTCTAGGTTTATTTCCCTTAATGTAAATTTTTGCCTGTTTCTGTTTTTCCATTTTAAACAATATAAATCCTATAAAATTCAGAAAATCCATTTAAAACAAAGTGGGAATAAACAAAAAACTCACCTGGGATTTGTTCATTTTCTGCTCTTAGTGGAGGAAGGAGAGCTGAGGGAGAAGGAAGAAAGAATGTCAGGAGAGACTTGGCCTGCCTTGCAGTTCCTGGATTCACCTGCCTATACAGCTCCACACACAAGATACTTACGTGTCCATGTGTGGCTCCAATATATGTTGAGCTTAGACATGACACTTTTCACTGAGTGAATGTAAACATTTGTTTCTTATTGATTTATTACCAATTTAGGTTCTGTGACACAGAAAAATTAAAAACAAGATGAGTTTAACAAATGACAATAATCTAAAAGAGGAAACACTATGGACTTGTCAAAATTTGCTGTAGGAAAAACCCTCAGGCCATATTGTTTACCTGTTTACCTGCTAACACCCTTGATCCCTTGAGGTTCGATAACCCAAGAAACCTCTGGAAAAAGGGATGGCGGTGTTTAAGGCAAGATAAAATTTTTAAAAAGTTTGTTCTAACTTGCTTACAATTTCTCTAAAAGGATCTTTTAATGAGAAACTAACTTTGATCAAAGAGTGACAAAATGGACAGCAGTGGCCCAGGAATCCGCACACCTGACCTCTAATCTTGGTTCTGCCACTAACAAATTACGTGACCTGAACCAGCCACCTTCTCAGACTTTTTTTCCCTCCATCCTCCAAACAATGTCAAAACAGATAATCCGAAGAGGACCTGCCCGCACTACCATCCTGTGGGTCCACAAGGCCAGGAGAGCAGGAACCTCAGCATCTTCTCCACGGGCCACTGACAGCAGCTCGCCTCGGTGAAAAGCGAAGGAGGCCTGAACAGTGCGGGGCATCGGAGGGAGGGCTGATGACAGCATTTCCTCAGCCGTCGCCGGTGAGCCTTTCACCCACCAGGCCCTCACACTGTCCAAACAGGTGGCACTTCCCGTGCAGCCTGCGTGCCCACCCCTCTCCGCTCCGGCTCACCTCTCTTCTTAAACTTGTCCCAGACCGTCCACCAGCACACAGACTTCGATGGCTTCAGGATCCTGTGTCATGATTACATGCAATAACAAGTGCTAACTTTGGAGCCAGGAAAGCAGCTGGGTGGCGAGGTAGGCCAGCGCCTCCCCTCTCCCGCCGCGCGAACACCGAGGCCCGGGGGACTGGTCCAAGCGCTGGCGGCAAGGGCGGTCTTCGGGGCCCACCCAGGGCTCCGCGCACCGCACACACCAGATAATCACCGGAGTAGCTCAAAGCAGCCCGAGGCGGCAAGTATTCCCGACGTCCATATTTTACACAGGGGCAACGCACGTCTCGCGGCCGCTGTTTTGTCTCATTAATTCATTCACAGCGGACCGGCGCAGAGGCTCTCGCGGCAGCCCCGCCCCCACCCCCCGGGGCCCAGCGCACAAAAAGCGCACACGCCACAACGCCATGCGCACGCGCACGTCGCGCACACGTCACACACGCTATGCACGCGCGCGTCGCCACCCTGCCCCGCAGCGCCGCTCCTTCCCCCGGGGCCAGGCGCTCGCGGCGCGCACGCGCACTCGCTACACGTGCCCACGCCGCGGCGCCGCCCGCCAGGCCTCGGGGCTGGACGCGAGCGGGGCCGGCCAGCCGGGCGGGCGTTCGTGTTCCCACGCTGGACTTGCGCCCCTTCTGACTGAGACGCCCCCGCCCCGCCGCCCCTTCATCTCCGCGGACGCTGGGGTCCCGCCCCACCGGGTGCCCGGGCCGCCCGCACCCCGGGCCGCGCGAGTCCGCCTCGGCCTCGCCCCGCGCTCCGGCGCCTGCCCGCGCCCCCTCGCCTCGCGGATCCGGAGGCCAGGGATTCTGCCGCGGGAGGCCGTGGCTGGGGGAAAGCGGCTGCGCGTGCGCAGCGGGAGCGGGGCCGCAGGGCCTGGGGCGGTACCGGCCTGCTCTGACGGCACTGCTCAGTGGTGCCCTGGGCTGGCGGTAGTGCCTAAGTGGCAAGGCTGTGATGAGCATTAAAGGCGTTTACGTTGCAAACACTCCAAACAGCAGCTGGCACATAAATTGTTCAGTGTATTTCTGGAGAGTCTCCTTCCCAGTGTACACTGTTAGATCCGGAGCAAGAGACAGACACGAAGTATCATGTGTAGTAAAATGCTGTTTATTTTGGGTAGATGGGTGGAGGCCAGAGAGTATCCACTACAGAAAAGGGGAGAGCCTTGGGTTTTATAGAGGGTTTTTCAGCGGGGAGTGAGTACCTGGGGCGGAATAATCGCTGTAATAAAATTTTTTTTAATAACCAATTTCTGGGACCCCTGGGGTCAGTCTTACCCCGTAGAGATATCAGGGAGGTGGGTAGTTCGGTCCTCGTCAGGGGGGATGGGAATGTTGGTTCTAGCTGTTTGTTAGGGTTGTAACCTCCAGGGACTCTCCAGACTCCTGTGGCTATTGTTTCACAAACTTCCGTTTTCCATTAACCGCATTTTATCCCATACATACTTTTAGAGTTCTCACCTGGAACAAACCTAACATACACCATGCTCAGTCTTCTAGAAGTCAGCCTTGCGCAGTGGGTTGGGAGGTTACCGCTAGGTTTGCTTTGGGTGGGAACCCGGAAAGAATGTATAGGAGGAAATGCGGTTAATGGAAAACTTGGAGAGTAATCATAAAGCCAGTGAAACAATAGCCGCAGGGGTCTGGGGAGTCCAGAGGTTGTAAATCTAACTCTGACCGCAGGCGGTTGCAAACCGCTTAATGTTCAGAACAAAAAAATTCACCCTCCCCAAACTTCCATCCACACCTATATAACCTGCCGCTCTCTCCTTTTCTCTCGTGGCCGCTCTTTTTGGCCTCCACCCGTCTGCACCCAGCTGCTCAAATAAACAACATTTTGCTACACGTGAGGCTTCCTGTGTCTCCATGATTTGAGATGTGCCCTTTCCCCTCTTCAATGCTCATCGCGTCCATTAGTTGTGAGTTTACCCACACCCAACCCCCCTACCCTCAAAGGCATTTTATTCTTCTTGGTCTTATTATAAATAAGATTTTTAAAAAATTTCCTTTTCAGTTAGTTTCTCGTTAGTGCATAGGAATGCAACTGATTATTGTATGTTGATTTTGTATGCTGCAATTTTACTGAATTCATATATTAGCTCTAAAAGTTTTTTTTAATGGAGTCTTTAGGGTTTTCTACATGTAAGATCATGCCATCTGCAAACAGGGACAATTTTACTTCTTCCTGTTTAGTTTGGATTCTTTTTATTTCTTTTTCGTAACTAATTTCTCTGGCCAGGACTTACAGTACTATGTAGAATAGAAGTGGTAAGAGTGGTCATTCTTTCAGTTTTTCACTGTTGGGTATAATATGCTATCTGCATGTTCACTGATCCCTTTTTCTCCCTGCTTAAATCTTCTGTTGAACCCCTCTGAAGAATTTTTAATTTCAGCTGTTATACTTTTTAGCTTCAGAATTTGTTTAGTTCCTCTTTATAATTTCTCTTTATTGATATTGTCTTATGTGTTCATACATGATTCCCCTGGTTTCCTTTCATTCTTTGTCTATGGTTGCCTTTAGCTCTGGAAGCTTATTTAAGTTAGGTAATTTAAAGTCTTTGTCTAGTAAGTCCAATATGGTCTTTCTCAGGGATGGTTTCTGTTCATTTCTTTCTTTTTTTTATTTGAATGGGCCACATGTTCCTGATTCTTTGTATGTCTTTTAATATTTATTGATACTAAGTATTTTAAATATTACAAGGTGATCACTTTGGAAATTAGATTCTCCCACCTCCCTAGGATTTGTTGTTCTTGCTCGTTGAGGTCTGCAGTCATGTGTTTGTTTAGTTATTTTTTTCAAACAAGCTTGCAAAGACTGTATTCTTTGTGTGTGTTGTCTCTGAAGTTTTCTATTCCTTTTTTCTCAGTAGACATAAATTTTCTTAATTGTTTGAAGTCAGGAAAAAATTCTTTAGGTCTCTGCATAATGCCTCTGCTATTGTTTGGATATGGTTTATTTGTCCTCACCAAAACTTATGTTGAAATTTGGTCCAAGGTGTAGCAGTGTTGGGTGGTGGGGAATAGTAGGAGGTGTTTGAGTCATGGGGGCAGATTCCTCACCAATGGTTTGGTGCTGTTCTTGTTGTAGTGGGTTCTTTCTCTGGCAAGAATGGATTAGTTCTTCAGAAAAAGAATTAGTTTCTGAGAGAGGGAGTTGTTAAAAGGAGTTTGGCTTTCTTTGTTTAGCTCTCTTGCCTCCTCTCTGACCATGTGATCTCTTTGCGCATGCCTGTCCCCCATTTTCCTTCCCACCACGAGTGGAAGCAACCTGAGACCCTCACCACATGCAGCTGCCCAATCCTGGATTTTCCAGCCATCAGAATTGTGAGCCAAATAAACCTTTTGCATTATAAATTACCTAGTCTCAGGTATTCTGTTGTAAAAAACATCATGGACTAAGACAGCCTCTGTAGTCCTTCAGCGCTTTCCTAGGCCCCTATAATTCTACCTTCTTCTCCTTTTGCTTGTGCAGAGTCCAAAATCAGCCCGAGAGGCAAGCCTCATGTCTCTCAGGTTCTGAGCATGGTCTTGCCAAGGGCATTTAGATCACACTGTAGATTCCCCAGTTTGTATAGTAGCACTTCAAACCTTTATTCCTCCAAGAATATTGCTCTTGAGTCTCCTCCTTTCCAGGCATTTGGCACCGTTTGCTACTTGTCCCACCTGCTGCTCCTTTCCCCAGGCAGCAACAGATAGAAAGGGTTGAGTATTTCTTATTCAAAATGCTTGGGACCAGAATAGAAGTGTTTCAGATTTTGGAATTTTTCGGATTTTGGAATATTTGTGTATACGTAAGATAACTTGGGGATGAGACCCACGTCTAGACATGGAATTCATTTATGTTTCATATATACCTTCTACACATAGTCTCTGCTATTCTATGCATAGTGAATTTTATGCAATATTTTAAAATAATTTTGTGCATGAAATAGAGTTTCTGTTAAGTACTCGTGTGGAATTTTCCACTTATGGTGTCATGTTGGTGCTCAAAAAGTTTCAGATTTTGGAGCATTTCTAATTTTGAATTTCGGTTTTTTGGATTAGGGATGCTCAACCTGTATATGTCTTTTAATGCCTTTGACAGGCTCAACCAGGGAAGTTACTGTAGCCAAGGGGGTCAAAACAAAAGCAGGCCTCTGTGCTGGACCCTTGGGGCACCTTCAGACAGGTCAAAACACAGAACCACAATTTTTTAAGAGCAAAGTCTTCCCCATCCTAGTACCAGCAAGCTGCCCAAGGAGTCCAGGCTGCTGTCCCCATAGTCACTAAAAAGCTGGGGAATGGGGCAATGGTAGGTGGGTAAAGAAAAACGCCACAATACATATTAAAATTTAACTGCCTTTTTCTTCATTAAGCATGCCCTTGCTTGCTGTATTTTCTTACTTGATTCCAGAGTTCCAAAAAAGTTGATACTGTCAGTTTTTGCCATCTTAATAATGATTGGTTTAGTAGAGGGACGAATTTTTGAAGCTCCCTAGTCCACCATTTGTTTTTAATATCACTCCCCACCAATTTTGATGAACTGGTATTCAAGTCCTTTTAATGGCAAATATAAAGCAGTATAATTTTCTTCACACAGATTTTCCTAATTTCTTATGTAATCTGATATTAATACTTTACATGTTTTTGTTGCTGTTGTAAATGGGATTTTATTTTCTATAGTAATATCATTGGCATATGAGAAAGTTAATTTTATAACATACTAAGAAAAATGTTTAGTATGCATTGTTTGGTACAAAGAGTTATACATCATTCTGATCCTATTTTTGGTTCTAATGACCCTATTTTTGTGTTGATAAAAGTGTCAGAAGGGCTGCAGCTAACACTTAATCTTGGTTGAACACAGGAGGTGAGAGTTATGTGAGATGCTTGTGCTCATTTCATTTGTATTTCTGATTTATCTAAAATCTGCATATATTACTTTTGTGATCTGTGGGAAAGTGTTCACAGTGCTCATTACTAACCCACTGATGTAGCCTGACCAAACTATAGTCAGGGTCCTCTCCTCCCCACAGGGCACTGACCTTGGGCACGTCCCTAAATCTGAACGAGCACTGGAATGCAGACCACGCCCCTTAACAGCTCAGCCCGGGAATGGCTGCGCAGCGACACTTCCTGTCAGACTGTTCTCATCGCGCAGCGTCCTCACCCCCACCCTCGCTAACCCGCCTTATAAAAGAACATCCCTTTTCTTTTGACTTTCAGACGCTTGCAAATCCTGAAGTTGGAACATATTTCCTATTGCACAGACTTTTTGAATAGTTTCTTCTAGATTTATTTTTTTTTGAAATTTGAAGAGCCAGCTTGCTTACCCTTTTCACTGCTGAGAGAAACGCTATTATTTTTCTTTTACTGTTTACTTTTAAACACTTTTATTTTTATTTTATTAGCAGTATTTTAATTAATTTAATTTCTTAGTATCTAAGTTAACTTTCTCATTTATATTCATAATTCACATTGATTCACCTCTTCGGTTCCTTCGGTATCTTGGTGTTCCAAAGGCACACTGATTACGGAAAAGTACCAGCTGCCGTCGGTACCGAAAAAATCCAGCGCTGCCGATGGTAGAAATGCGGTCCCTGGGGCACAACCTCTAAGCGGCTAAAGCCGCAGGAACTTTCCGACGTTCCCAAGGCCGAGCGCCCGCTGGCTTCTGGGAGGCGGAGTCCGGAAGTCCACAGGCTCTTGGCGCGGGGTCTGGGGGCGGGGCCGCGGCGGCGCCTTCTGCGCATGTGCAGTTTCCCTGGGCAGCGTTCTGGGCTCGGCGCGGGAGACCGTCCCGGAGCTCCCAGGTCCGCCCACCGCTCAGGTCCCGCGGGGATTGGGAGCAGCGGGCGCGTCGGGAGGGTCCGGGGTGTCGCGCAGCTTGCGGCAGGAGTGTCTGGGGCGCCGGGGCCGGCGTGGGAACGCGGGGCGCGGAGTCCACGCGTGGTCGGTCGAGGGGGCGCTGTGGTGCCGGGAGGCACTGGCTGCAGTGTAACTGTTCCTCGAAAGATAACGTAGGTGAGACTGGATTTCCTTACGTGTGAAACAGGGGTATTAGTAATACCTACCTCCTGAGGTTGCGCACAGGGGTCAGTCACGTAGTAGCTCCGTGCCTGGCGGTGAATAGTAGCTGCTGCTGATCCTGGAAACGCTCTTCTTGACTAGCTCGTGCCCACCGTCTCGCCCTCAGGACGGCAGCTGTCCCCGCACTGACAAACAGGGAAAGGGGACGAGAGGAAAGTTACGTACTACACTGACAGATAAACACTCTAGAAGACGAACTCTGACGTTTCTCCAAATGTCGTGGTCTTTCTAATTTACCTCGTGGTTGTAAAAGCCAGCACCGCCTGCTCCGCAGCACTTCGCAGCAACACAACCCACAGGATTTTTCACTCACTCCTCCCAGATTCTGAGCTCTTCTCGCCCCATTAATCTGATATCTGGAAATATGCTGATGAATTGCTTTATTATGACATTATAGGACAGCAGTACAGGGAAAGTTTTCTGTTTTTCTTGTTCAGTGTTGGGAAAAATTGGGCCCAAGAGTGTGAGTGTATTTCCCTGGCTTTGTGTCAGTGATAGAGCCAAGAATAGACGTGAGTCTCCTGACACTCAGCCTAGTGCTGATCACATACGTCGTCCCTGTTAAAACAGATTTCTTAAAAGGTAACCTTTCGAGAAATATACACTGTGGAAAAACAGTTTAAAAGTGAGCTTACCTTAAAGTGCCTCCATCCTTTTTGTCATAGCTTTGAGTGATTTCTCTAACTGAAGGAGTAAACGAGGAAGAACTCTTATACAACTTTTGATGAAGACTCAGCGTTACTTCATTTAGTGTGTCGTGATTTGTTTAACTGTTTTTCTCATAATTTTTTTTTATTTGAGAACACAGAATGGTACCTACATTGTTTTAAAAGATTGGTAGAAAACGGTTATATTCACCCAGTAAAGAATTGCACCTGCAAGCTCTGTATGATCATATCACAGTCACAAATGGACATGTAGGTGCTTCTTCGTGTGTCCTTTCCTGCCTCTTCTCCAGGGTGAAAAGGATGTTCTCCCACAGAGAGACATTTTACCCACGTAACGTTTGCAGCTTTTTAAGTAGGAAAATCTAGGAGGCGTTTTGTATCTCTAGTGACCTCATTCCTTTTTTTCTATCCCAGCTGTACGTTCAGAGATTTCTGCATTTTTCCAGGAGCGGAAGAAAATGACGAAATCCTACGTGAGTTGTTGAAGTCATTTTGTACTTTGTTTTACAATGAATTTTATGAGCTTAATGACTCATACTTAAAATGGAAAAGTAGAAATAGACATAGTGAACCTGAAACATTGTAACACAGTGGTTCTCAAATTTTAGTGTACATAAAAATCATCTGGAAAGTTTGTTAAAACAGAATAGGGCCTGAGGATTTACATTTTTAACAAGATTGCAGGTGATGCTGGTGTTGAAGTCTACAGGCCAGTAGCATTGAAATAGCAGATTAAGGCCGGGCGCGGTGGCTCACGCCTGTAATCCTAGTACTCTGGGAGGCCGAGGCGGGCGGATCGTTCTGAGCTCAGGAGTTCGAGACCAGCCTGAGCAAGAGCGAGACCCCGTCTCTACCAAAAAAAATAGAAAGAAATTAATTGGACAACTAAAAATATATATAGAAAAAATTAGCTGGGCATGGTGGCTCATGTCTGTAGTCCCAGCTACTTGGAAGGCTGAGACAGTAGGATTGCTTGAGCCCAGGAGTTTGAGGTTGCTGTGAGCTAGGCTGACGCCACAGCACTCGCCCCAGGCA